>CAJQUW010010483.1:0-61120 GCA_907163375.1 Prostheceraeus crozeri
GAATCGCTCCTCTCATCGTCAAAAGAATGTACATAGCTCATGCACTCCAACACTCTCAGTGCTGTAGGCGCATTTTATACCACCCACCCTACGCTCCTCTAGTGTTAACTTTCGTTTAGCATCACAAAAGTCGTCATGAAATTTCAACGACGGAGTAAAAGTTTGAGATGATTACACTCCTGGCAACTAACTCATGAAGTAGCTTTGCTGTGATACATTTCTATCTGTAAACATATGGTAATGTTAAAGTGAATCTAAAACTTTTCAGCTTATTAATTGTTCATCGTTGCATCAACGCTTTAACTCGTGAACAGTTATAATTTTATTTTAATTTACACTTAGTCTAACTTGTAAACTAGTAAATCTTGCGATCTTATTTTTACAAACAGTTATACCTTAATTTCTAACATACACACTATTGAAACTTTATTTTGATATACAAACAGCTAAAACTTTATTTCTAACGCATACACTATTGAAACGTTATTTCTAACTTGTAAACTCTTGAAACTTTATTTTGATATACAAACAGCTAAAACTTTATTTCTAACGTATTCACCATTGAAACTTTATTTTGATATACAAACATCTAAAACTTTATTTCTAACGTATACACCATTGAAACTTTATTTTTTAACTTGTAAACTGGTGAAACTATATCTTTCATTTACAAATAGTAGAACGCTTAGTCTAACTTGTAAATCTTAAAACATTTCATATGGACGATGATGATAGATGAAATAGTGTCAAATAAAATTAAGATAGCTTACACTTCTGATACAGGGATAGCAATCGACTGCGATCCATGTGTAAAGAGCTTGTTAGACTACGGAAGAGAGAAGTGTGTTATGTTGCGTGTGGCGCGTGAGTGTCCTCCCATTTCATTCCATTCATCAATTCGTCTCATTGATAGAGACAGGTAGAACTCATGGTTCTCATAACGTATGCAATGGAAAGTTTTAGGCAATCTTCGACAGTTGGCTTAATGCCGCCCTGGCGCGAATGCATACTACGTTGAGACAGAGGCAATCACTTGCAAACATGACGCAGAGAGGTTTAACAAGATTGACCATTGCCGAATGTCCCTTGCGGTATACATAGCTACGGATTTCACCGCCGCCCTTTACAGGAACGCCCGTCGAAAGGAAGTATTACACCGAACTTCATTTGCAACGTTCAAGTTGACTGATAGCAGATTCAACTTAATGATAGTATTCGCCAGTCCGAAGACTGCCCAGGGCAAACCGCGAGGAGGTTCTATCATGTCTTGCCCCATGGTGGCCTTTAAGAGAGCCGATGGTTCGTTCTCGGGAGTAACAAGATGACTATTGGCTTGAATAGTCAATAGGTATGACGGTTAGGTTCTCGTATACCTATACCGCCTAAGGCCGTGCTGGTGCATCTGGCACCTTTCGGATGCGAGTGGTATTTGGAGTCCACACCCCATCCGTCCAAACGATCCTCTTGATCTTCCCCTTCTTCTCATCCTCCTCATCCCACTCGTCGAGGATGACGAACTCGGGAATGCCGTTGTCTTCATCGGTGAAGACGGGAATGTTGTCGGCAGATGTCGCTTCCATCGTGACTTCAAATTGAATGAGACGCGCTACAATCTTCTGGCTTATATAGGGTTTTCAACAATGAATTGCTCAACAGCGAATCAGAATGCTTCAGGGATAGCAATCGACTGCATAATGTTCAAGTTGACTGATAGCAGATTCAACTTAATGATAGTATTCGCCAGTCCGAAGACTGCCCAGGGCAAACCGCGTGGAGGTTCTATCATGTCTTGCCCCATGGTGGCCCTTAAGAGAGCCGATGGTTCATTCTCGGGAGTAACTTCATCTTACACCCTACCAATTCTGCTGAGAGAGTCTTTGACTCTCTCTTTGGTAGCACTGTCGACTTCCACACTGACTGGTACATGGCTAAAAAGTGGAATGTAGCGCCATTCCGTTGGATTGACAGCAGTTGCTGTCATCGGATTGCCAATCCGAGCAAGATTATTAAAAACTCTGTCTTGCTCCTCTAGCCTGACAAACTCCTCAAATAAATTTCGCGGCCTTAACTGCGGTCCGCGAGGAGAGCTGACTTGACTGTTCGGCGTCTGCATGATTGAAATGAAATGAAATGAGAGGCAGTGGTTTATATACCCCTCTAACGCGACGCAACGTTCAAGTTGACTGATAGCAGATTCAACTTAATGATAGTATTCGCCAGTCCGAAGACTGCCCAGGGCAAACCGCGAGGAGGTTCTATCATGTCTTGCCCCTAGGTGGCCCTTAAGAGAGCCGATGGTTCGTTCTCGGGGGTGAATTGATGGGGTGGTGAAGGCAGGCAAAGATCTGCAATGAAAATGATATGTATTAGAATAGGATATACTATCTTATTTGCTTTTCACTTACCAAGTTAGTCATCCTTAGGCAGTCTCGCGGGCTTCCTGATTGAAAATTTGTGCAGATGCCCGCGCATACATAGAGTGGCGTGGAGGCATTTCTTACTCGAATGGCCATTATAACAGATTATGCTCTCGTCCAGACTTTGGTTGACGAGGACTTGACCGTCCAGATGGTTATCCCGAATAGGGATGTGGAACTCAAACAAACGATCCTCATTCACACGTTCCCACTCATCCCTCATGCGCTCAAACTTCTCATACGCCTGCCTCTCATCACCCCGCCGAGCCACAGTCCTCTCCAACTCAACATTCCTCGCTCTCAACACACTCATCTCCTTCATCATCTCCTCAAACTTCGCTTCTGCCTCTCCCATTCTCCTCTCCGCAGCACTCGCCCTCTTCTCACACTCATCATTCTTGTCTTCCAACACTCGCACATTCTCCTTCAACTCTTTCACAACACGCCTCATACGGATATTCTCATCTGCCACCTCCTTACATTTCACCTCCTTCATTTTCAGCTCACTCAACTCACTCAACGTTCTCTCATTCACCTTCTTCAAACTTTCGTAGCGATCTACCAACAAAGCATGTGCCGCTTGCTGCGACACATGCTTCTTTTCCATGTCCTCATCCCACCGCGCCGACTGCTTTCGTACCCCACCACCCTTCACTATTGGGGAAGATGAGCTCTTCGGGGGGTCGCTAATAACAATATTGGATACCTCCGACGATGAAGAGCTCAACTTCCTCACACGCTTCCTCACTCGCTCCCTATCCAAATCCACATCATCCTCATCATCACTCTCAAACACTCTCTTCCGCCACTTGTCAGCCTTCAAACCGGCCACACCATTCTCTACCTCATTCTCCACAGCATTCCCACTAGCATTCTCAACAACATTCCCACTAGCATTCTCAACAACATTCTTGGCCTCTTTCCCCAACATTCGCTCCTTCTCAGCATTCATCAACTCCACAAATCTCAAATCGGTCACCAACCCTCCTGTGCACTCACCATGCCTCAAATAAAACTCGGCCTCCTGCCCAACAACCAACAGCACCCTGCACTTCACACAGGCAACCCTACTCAGGATAACCATGTGTTCGGCCCCTGCCTTCTTGATGTGGTCCTTGAGACCGTCTCGGCGGTTAATTCGGCCGCATACACACATTTTAATGTGGAACTTTTTATTTTTGTCATTGTTGACCATGGCTGCGATTTTATCGTTAACTGTAAGATAATGAAAATTGTATAAGTTTGGAATCATGTAGTATACAGACTAAAGCATAACACTTAGTGAGGAATGATAGATTTGAGTGTAGTGAGTGGCACTCGATCCCGTCGACAGCCCGAAGGCCTTGTACTGATCACTAGGGAAGTGAGAGATCTTCCCCGATACCCGCTCTTTACAGCTGAAGACATCATTGTCACTGCCCCGAAGTGGTAACAGGAACGCCGAGTCAAAGGTAGTGATCAGTAACTGGGATCTAACCCCTCAAAGCTGCCTTAGACTGAGTTAAATTTCAAATCTGATAGCAGATTTGAATGTAGCATACGGCCTAGAACATAATATCATCATTCAACATTCAACTTAGTCAACATTCAACATAATATCAACACTTAGTGAGGAATGATAGATTTGAGTGTAGTGAGTGGCACTCGATCCCGTCGACAGCCCGAAGGCCTTGTACTGATCACTAGGGAAGTGAGAGATCTTCCCCGATACCCGCTCTTTACAGCTGAAGACATCATTGTCACTGCCCCGAAGTGGTAACAGGAACGCCGAGTCAAAGGTAGTGATCAGTAGCTGGGATCTAACCCCTCAAAGCTGCCTTAGACTGAGTTAAATTTCAAATCTGATAGCAGATTTGAACTCAGGATACTTGAAAACTTTAGTCTATATGTTAAAACTTTGAAAAAACTGAGAATTAAGAATTTTTAAAAAATTCCGCATTTTACTACTCATACTACTTTTAAAAAATTTTATCAGTAGTAAAGACACTATCAAACTCTATCATACAAACTTTGAAGTAAGAAGATAGCTTGCCTACTTCAAAAGATAGAGTCCTTTGAAACACCCGATATCGGGAGCTCAGAGCGACGACCGTCGCTTACCTCGTCTTTCGATGAAGTGATCAGACTTACGTTGTCGGGGGTTTATATATGCTCGGAAGAAAACTTAAAATGGCTCTATCTCCGAAAGTATTCATTGTAGCGACATGCGGTTTGTTGCAAACGATTCGTCTCATCATTCTCTATCATATGACACCTGAACCATTCTCATATGACCACGGGAAGTTGGTCCGCCAGCACATGTCCATGTAACATGCCACAAGTGAAAAAATTCCTAAGTGTGAGAGCTCCGACCTAAAATCTTGTAACCGCTCTAACTTTTGAACGAAGACAGATAGGAACAAGCCGATTCTTTCACTGAATTTGTCTCACTCTTAGCTTTCAAACGAGCTATCGCACGACAAAATCCGTCTACTGGAAGCCAAAATCGAAGCAAGCTGTCCAGAGGGGGGGGACGTCAGTGAAATTTCAAAATTTGATGAAAAATGTTTTGGTGACAGTCCCAGGTCGATATTCCACACTTTGGAAAATTTTCAAAATTTTACCCATACAAAGTCACTCTGACACTTAGGATTTTTTCAGGTGAGCGAGCTCCGACCTAAAATCTTGTAACCGCTCTAACTTTTGAACGGCTGGTCCGATTGACTCGCAACAAAAAATGTTGTCGAGCAGTTTTTCATCCTCTTTCCAATGCAACTCGAACGAACAAAATCCGTTCACTAGAACCAAAGTTAGAAGATTGCTGTCGGGGGGGGGGAGGTCAGTGAAATTTGATGAAAAATGTTTTGGTAAAGGTCCCAGGTCGAAATTCCACACTTTGGAAAATTTTCAAAATTTTACCCATACAAAGTCACTCTGACACTTAGGATTTTTTCAGGTGAGCGAGCTCCGACCTAAAATCTTGTAACCGCTCTAACTTTTGAACGGCTGGTCCGATTGATTCGCAACAAAAAATGTTGTCGAGCAGTTTTTCATCCTCTTTCCAATGCAACTCGAACGAACAAAATCCGTTCACTAGAACCAAAGTTAGAAGATTGCTGTCTGGGGGGGGGAGGTCAGTGAAATTTGATGAAAAATGTTTAGGTGACGGTCCCAGGTCGAAATTCCACACTTTGGAAAATTTTCAAAATTTTACCCATACAAAGTCACTCTGACACTTAGGATTTTTTCAGGTGAGCGAGCTCCGACCTAAAATCTTGTAACCGCTCTAACTATTGAACGGCTGGTCCGATTGACTCGCAACAAAAAATGTTGTCGAGCAGTTTTTCATCCTCTTTCCAATGCAACTCGAACGAACAAAATCCGTTCACTAGAACCAAAGTTAGAAGATTGCTGTCTGGGGGGGAGGTCAGTGAAATTTGATGAAAAATGTTTTGGTGAAGGTCCCAGGTCGAAATTCCACACTTTGGAAAATTTTCAAAATTTTACCCATACAAAGTCACTCTGACACTTAGGATTTTTTCAGGTAAGCGAGCTCCGACCTAAAATCTTGTCACCACTCTAACTTTTGAACGAAGACAGATAGGAACAAGCCGATTCTTTCACTGAATTTGTCTCACTCTTAGCTTTCAAACGAGCTATCGCACGACAAAATCCGTCCACTGGAAGCCAAAATCGAAGCAAGCTGTCCAGAGGGGGGGGGAGTCAGCCGAAAATTTTTTCTCTCCGATTGACTTGAAACTCACCCTACCGATGCAGAATTTCACGCTGAATCCGAATCCGACCTCCGTTTTCTCATCCGACCACTCCTTCCACTCGAAACAACCCATTTTACAACCCAACATTCAGCAGATTGCACGAAAAACATCACACACTATAGCCTCAAGACTAATCCTGGCGGTCGCCCACGTCAACCTAGACGGTCGCCCACGTCAACCTGGACGGTCGCCCACGTCAACCAGGCGGTCGGACCAACTCACCCGAGTCTCACACTCTGTCGTTGCAGAGGGGGGGGGAGTCAGCGAACATGTTGTGAACGTGGACCCACCTGGCCGGCACACCACGACAGACCACAACCTCTGTCGTTCCAGAGGGGGGGGGACTCAGACCCGAAGCACCACGGCGGCCGACCACGACACTCTGCCGTTCCAGAGGGGGGGGACGTCAGCGATGGCGGCCATCTTGCGCGGTCCAGAAGTGGAGTTTTGCTTACTACTATCGTTGTTGCGATGAATAAAAAATCAATACTCTTATTGCTTTCCAGATCTATGGTAAATTTGATATCGCTGTCAATTTTGTTGACAAAGTTAAGAAAGTCGTACATATCAGACTGAGTTAAAACATTAGAAAGCAATCATCGACATATCTTTTGCGTATTTTAATGAATGACTCTGCTTGGAATAATCAGAAAATTTAAATTCAAACAGTTGCACAGTAAAAGCGTTGGAACCCATCGACATTCAATCGATCTGGCGCTACGAGTTATTAAATGAAAAGACAGCATCAGAGCAGGCTGATAATAATTCTTTTAAGCATTCTTTTTGCTACTATTCATTTTTCTTTCATTATTTTCGAAAACCTACTAGTTCTGGGACTTGTTTGGACCATAAAAGCTTTGGATCACTCACACACAAAAAGTCTGTTGTCAACTCGTACATCAATCGCGCATTCAGAATTTCATCAACATGGGAAGCATTCTCAAAAGAAGTAGACCGTTTCAAGTAAATACTTATCAACAATCTTAATGACACAATGATAAACCACTATATGAAAAGGAAATTATCGGAAAATGAAGAAACTTATGAGAACAAATCAACAACAATTCAATTCTATTTCAAAAGTCAATTGGGAACCATTGAGACATCGAACAGAAACGACTTTCTACAATAGTGAAGAACAACATCATTCCACTTGACTCTACAGCAAATGTGAGAGTGAAATGCTTTTACCAAATAAAGAAGCTCAGAACTCCTTTAAGACCTCAAAAGTTGGTCAAATATATGTACCACATCATGTTATGTACCAATTTTCATGCTCAATGGACACCTGTAGTGGTTTCAAATACATTGGATATACAACCAATGATCTGACACATAGATGCAAACATCATCAGTAACAACTAGATTCATCAGTAAACATCTCAACCAGAACATAAAATAGTGAAAGACTGCGACATCAACAGAGAGAACATCATCGTCCTAACAAGATATGAAATAACAAAGATCTGGAGATAGCCGAAGCAACGCAAATAAAGAATAATGAACTGGTCTTCAATAAGCAAGACCAAGGACTTACACGGCGTCTAGCAGTGATGCAGAGAGACCTCTTCTTGTTTTTTTGTTATTTAGTGTCTCTTAGTAATATTAAGTTTGATTTCTATATTGTATCCAGCTATCAAGCTCATTCACAGATTTTCGTATAATTATTTTTACTAAGAGTTGAATTTAGAATCAAGTTAGCCTGCAATATGATTTCATCAGTTTGCCCTGAAGATGGATACTGTGGACATCCGAAGCGCTGGCTTTGCAATAATAAAATGGTTTGCAGGAATTGCATTTAAGTTCCAATTCTCCAACAATGAATCAAAATCAGTTTATCGAAAATTAGAAAACTGTCATGTTTAACTTAATTACAAGTACATTGACTGCGATATTTTCGTTAATAATTCCTGCTTATAATATGTATACATTCTTGATGTCCATAATAATTTTCAAAAATCAAAAAGTCA
The DNA here is from genome assembly GCA_907163375.1 of Prostheceraeus crozeri. NCBI lineage: Eukaryota > Metazoa > Platyhelminthes > Polycladida > Euryleptidae > Prostheceraeus > Prostheceraeus crozeri. The sequence goes on from CAJQUW010010483.1 coordinate 8,143, forward strand.
CTTTTCATGAACACAACATGTTTCTGCATATGACATATGCCTTCATCAGGTGATGCTGCAACAAACAATGGAGAAGTCGGTATTTATATGAACACGGATGGTGGTGAGCGAATTTACAACAATGACTGATAGAAAGGACAGTAAAGACAATGAAATCGAAGTCATTCCCATAAGATAATAAAATCTTGCATGAGATGATGGCATGGATATCTACAATGATTGACAAGGACAGTTCTAAAGTTAATGAAAGCAGATGAATTCCATGAAACAATAAAACCAGGCATGAGATGAAGATGACATAGATATTTACAATGAAAAGATGAATATCTACAAAATTTACACCTTTTCCAGATCAATAAGCGTAAACTTAAAATCATTTGAAGGAATCTCAAATCAATTGAAAAAAACGACACATCTCAGATCAACAAGCGGAGTTTTTATTTATTTATTTATTTATTTATTTATTGCAAAAGCAAAAGGACCCAAATGGTTCCGAGGAACACTTACATTGAGCCTACAACATGCATCATATGAAAACTTTACAGTAAGGTGAGAGATCGATACAATTAACACGAGTCTTGAAAATGGGTAGTGATGGAGATGAGACAACATACTCAGGCAATGAGTTCCAAATATGATAGATACGATGACTAAAGAAAAATTTTCTGATGTCGCAATGGTGATGATAGTAGTATAGGGTATAGGATTCGGCGCATCGCTTCGCTCAGCACCGAATCCCACACCTAGGTAGTTACAAAAAATGAAAAAATACAAAAAAATAGGGTCCTCCTGAAATTTATAAAAAAACAGACAAAATAGATACAAAAAATGAAAAAATACAAAAAAAATAGGGTCCTCCTGAAATTTATAAAAAAACAGCTAAAATAGATACAAAATAGGAAAGTACCTTAAAGTATGACCCATGAACAAAAATATTCATTTAAAAATGGAAGATGAAAAAACAAAAGAACCATCAGCCCCTTTATATCCTTCATTATCATATGACATAAAACCTTCGGTTCCCAATGAAATGGATATAGCAAAACACAAAGATAGAGTCAGGTACATGAAAGATAAGGAAGCCCAATTATTACTTAAACTAGAACATTATAATAAATTAAGAAAACGATGGACCATAGCTAAGAATGTGACACAAGGCGTTGGTATATGTTTAACAATTTCTTTAGGCGCTCTCACTATTGTCATTTCATCTGGCGTTCTTACAATTCCTGTTGTCGCTACTGCTTTAACAGGCACAGGTGTCTTCACAACGTCACTTGCAACAGTGATAGATAAATCTGTAATGTCTAAGAAACGAAAATCCTTAACTAAGAAACATACACATGTCAAAGAAGTATATGATAAACTACATTATTACTTCCAGAGAGTGTGTGATGACAATGTTATTACGTTAGATGAGATTGAAAAATTTGACCAAATAGCTAGAGAAGCAACTAAAATTCCTGTTAAACCTCAAGACAAAGTAAACAATGAAGCTTTTTTAGAAGAAATAAGAACTTTATTAAAAACGTTAGAACAAAGTTCAATAGAACAAAAATAAGTTGTTCAGTAAAGTCGACTCTTCAAGTCTCAGCACCTTTGGTGCAGTGTTTATGCTGTGTACCAATGCTACCACAAAATTCAAATATTATCTTATAAAATAATGAACACAAATGAGACAAAAATAAAACAACTAGAAGAATTAATAAAACAGAAAAATATTATGAAGAAAAAACATAGACAATATCGAATGCTACAAGCTGGCGTTCAATCTGAGATGAAAGACAAAATCCAATTAGTTGACCAAATTAAATCTGATATTAAGAAAGAACTTGTAGTTCATGATAAACAAATTGATATAGCGGATTCAGTGCCGCAAACCATCATAGATGATTATGGTTTGTTAGAAGCAAACATAGACAAGAAATTACCCAAATCTATGCTCTTTGAACATTCTACTTCATTTATAGATGGAAAGCCATCTCTTAGATTTTCCTTAGGTGGAAAAGAATTATCTATAAATCCTAAAGAAAGTTTAATTTTTGCACCAGACAAAACAGCTTTCAGTTTAGACAGAAATATCGTGGATTTATTAAGAGGAGCGGATTTAGATAACTATCACCCTGATGATCTACTGAAATACAAAACTATGTTAGATAAGGTTGGAACTGTAAAAACTCTTAAGCGTTATACAACTTTGAATGACTTATTATCCAAACCGTCTAGTACCAGTAAAACAGGAACAAAGATACCAATATTAACAGCTGCTTCGCCAGCAAGAACTGGTTATTCAACACCGACTGGTTATTCAACACCAATGGCTGCTTCTCCAACATCAACCAGTGTTCCAACACCGCCTAGTTACCCAAAAACAGGAACAGGTCTAAAAGAGACAACGGTTTTCCTCCCCGATGCTCCACAAGAATTAATAAACAGATTAGAGATTTTATTAGCTGCAACAAAAGAAGGACATAACTCTAGTTTTAACGAAATACATGCAATCTTAAAAAGACTAATGGAAAAGAAAATTATTAGTGAAAAAGACTACAAAAGCTTAGCTAAATTATTTAGTTAAAAAATGTCTTCGGCAGAACTAGAAAAAATTAATAAGCATTTAGAAAATTTAACCGAGATTTTAACCTCATCAAAATTTAGTACGACATTAAAATTTATAACAACTATTTCATCCCATACCTGTCATTTAGATCCTATTATTCACTTAGAACAAGACAAACATTATGAAGTAGCACTAACTAGTTTTTCAACATTTAACACTATACAAAATATTATCAAAGATGTAAATGACCGATTTAAATATTCTAATGATCAAGGTAAAACTTGGAAAGAATTAACTTTTCTTCCTGGATCTTATGAAGTTGAATCGATTTCCAATGAAATAAAAAGACATTTAGGCATTCAATTTAAAGACAAGAAACAATTACATTTCGCAGTTGAACCAGCAGTAAATAAATTTTCTCTTACTTTAGATGAAGATCATCAAGTTGATTTTAATATTGACAAATCTTTATCAAGACTATTAGGATTTAAAAAGAAACTCTATACACAAGGTTTTCATATAAGTGAAAATATACCTAAAGTAACTGAAATAAATTCAATCAACGTTCAATGTGATATTATAGAAGGTGGTTATGTTAATGGAAAGCTGTCAAATAATATCTTCAGTTATCCAGCATTTACAGTTCCGATTGGTTACAGTTTGAATGTAATCCCAAAATCATTAATATATTTCCCTGTTACAAGAAAAACAATTAATTCAATTACAATTAGAATAACAGATGAGAAAGGAAAGGAAATAAATTTTGGAGGCGAAGAAATTATGATAGATCTTTTGGTTCGGGAGGTATAATTAAAAAATATTGATTTAAAAATGAGTGAAAGCAGTTGTGAAAAATATCCACTAAACAAGAAAGTGAAATTCAATCATCATCATAACTTGTCAAATAAAGTTTTATCAGTTATTTGTGGAAGATCAGGTTGTGGAAAAACATATCTATTATTTAAAATTCTCACGACACCCAAATTTTTGGATTATAACAATCTTATCATTTATACAACAACAGCAGAACAACCTATTTATCAATTTTTGAAATATGGTTTTGAAAATAATCTTACAAAATCAACTATAGCTTCACTGTTTGAAGAATATGAAAAATCGGAGTATGAAGAAGAAATAAGTTCGTGGTGTGAAGAAGCAGCGAAAAATAAACAACTAGTAGAACCCAATAAAAATAAACACATAACGATACAATTAATAGATGATAGTGGCAATATGCAAGATCCTAGTAAACTAAATAAAACGAAAAAACATTGTGTGGTGTTTGATGATTGTGTTAATGACAGAAATCAGGCAGTTCAGAGAAATTATTTTACAAGAGGTAGACATAACAACTGTAGTGTTTTTTATTTGACACAAAGTATGTATTCACTAGATGGAAGTGTTATTAGAAAGAATGCTAATATTTTTATGCTTTTCGAAATCAACCAAAGAAACCTAAGTGATTTGTTAAGAGACTTATGTATAAGAGATAAAGATGAATTTAAACAATCGTGTAACAATGCTTGGGCAAACGACTATGGTTTTATCACAGTCAATATTGATAAAAAAAGTACATGATAGAGTTATCGAACATTTGTTCGCAGAGTAAAACTCTGAATAGAACATTTGTTCACTGACTAGTGTATTATAATTCCTCTTCCCAGTCTTCACTATCATTGTATTCAATTATATTACATTCTTTTTTTATTCGTTGAAATATTTCGTCTTGTACATCTTCTCCGCTATAGGGGAGCATAATACCATTTGCATTAGGTGCTTGACGTTTAAGAATATTTATTTTACCAGTGAATCTTTTTTCTTCAGTGTTATTATTTTTATCAGGAATACTAATACCAGTTTCTAAAGATCTTTTCCATGGTTTATTAACAATTGTTGTCAATGTTTCCCCATGGTATAATTGAATGAAATCTTCTACTTTTACTTTAGTTTTTGTATAACCCTTAAATGTTTTCTTTTCACTAAGTCTCCCTTGTTCATCTACAGTAATACAATATTTTATTTTGGGGGCGATAAACAATCCATATATAATTCCCCCATTACCATAATCATTTTTCCCTTGGCATAATTCCCCGCCAACATATCCAGCCGCATCTAATTTATTGAAGAGTTCATTGGAAATGTAGATGGAATCAGTATCTGTGTAATGTATGTGTTTTTCTTTAAAACCATTAATTTCTAAAATAAAGTTGTTCATGATTCGTCTAGAGTGAGCAAGAATAAAAGAACCTAAATGTGATGGCATGAATGATGTCGCAGCGTAGCTGCTCAGGCCTTTGGCCGTCTTTTCAGTGTCTGTAATATTAGCTTTAAGAAATTCATCGTCTTCCATTTCTACTTTCACTAAGAATTGTTCATCATTTACTTTTTCAAAATCTTTTACTTCTTGAGTGAAATTTTTTCTCAATGTATTCTCATTCCATAAATGATATTTAGTGGTTATGTCTTTTTGTACGGTTTTTCCATATAGTGAATTCATTAATAATTTAATTAACTCATCGCCTACAGTGTTTCCTTCTATTTTATATTTTTTTCTTAAATTGAAGAGCTTTTCAATGTATTTGCGAAATGGTGAAATGTGATCATTTTCTTCATAAATTATACCATCTGTAATAGATAATATTTTCCCGCCACATCTAACAATTTCCTGTATGTCTACAGAAGTTAATACATCATAACACGTTCCATTCCTAAACCTTATTATTTCTTGGTTACAATTGTTTTCATTCTTTACCTTATCTTTCGCAGGAACTGGTTGAAAAAACATCTCATCAGGATAATGAAACACAACTGTGAATATTCCAGTTTTAGGGCGAAATGATTGAGTGTTAAATTGATATAATACTGCTTGTTCTTCTTCTTGTCTAAATTTTCTAGCCGATTCAGCTTTAGGGTATTCTGAATGTTCGTCATACATAGCTGATGGATATAAAGATGTTGCATCAAAAGCCATTAAGAATTCATTTCGTTGGTCGAGTAGTTTATGTTTAATTTCTTTACAGAGAGCATTCTTGTCTTGCAACTGATTATACTGCTTCATTAAATCTATTAAATTATTATTATTATGACCAGGGGGCAAAACCCCCTCAGCGTAGCACCCAGGAAAATACCTCTGTAATATTGGTAGCAAGATGTTACAAAATGGAGATTCGTAATGTCTTATATTGGCTGACACTCTTCCACCTTTAACAGATTTTCTAACATAGTTTCTAGTCCATAAATCAGTATGCGAATGAATATTTATGTTGGCTTCTTGTACACTCTTCATCCAACCGTTAAATGTTAAAGCGGAGGATGTTAAATTAGTAGTTATATCTTCACCAACTAATTCTTTCATAACATTATTATACTTGTAGATACAAAATGCTAATGAAAGAACATCGTTAATTAAATACGGTTTCCACTCATGTTCTTTTTCTAGATAATTGTCATGTGTAATTTCGCCAATTTCATAATTTAATTTACACATATTGGTAGGGGTTTTAAAATTCTCACACCATTTGGAAAGACTTGTTTTCACGTGTTGATAGCTACATTTCATTACAATGGTTTGTAAAGGTTTGCTTGGTTTTATGTTACGTTTTGTAGAGTCACCTAGTTGCTTAGATCTAGAGGAACGGTGGATATACTTACTAACACTTTCAGTTGTATAAGGATTTTGTAAAGAAGCAGTGAGTATTCCTCTTGATGTTTTAAGCGGTGGTTTAGTTAATTTAAAATTAGATTTGAGTGGAAAATATGCATCGAATCCTGATGAATTATGTGCTATTAAAGTTACTTTCGAATGATTAAAAGATCCAAGGTTTTTGAAAAATTGATGTATCGGACATACGTCCTCTGGGTTTCCCCCGATCGGACATTCATTATGTTTCCTAATAAAGATTTTCACCCAACGTTGAAGTTTGTTAAGTTCTTGCTCAGTTAAGTTATTATATTCACTTACCTGTTTCTTAAGTTCTTTAATTTCCGCTGGATCTTGACTCTTTTTTATTTTAATCATATCGCGTAACAATCGTGCGTCTATTTCTTCCAATCTTTGCTTCGGTAAGCAACACATGAATTTATTGAAATTGATAGTACCTAAAGCATAAGGAATAGGATGAGCTGTTGCACAACGAGGATCTGGATAAGTTTCGAGATCCCATATATATGTTGAACCATAGTCAATTGGTTTCTTTGTTATGGTCTTATACGGAAGTGTTGTTAGATTTTCATCAGTGACAGTTTTATATATTGGTTTGAAATTATTTTCAATTTCTCTAATAGCTTCTGCTTTATGGAATTTATTGATTAAACAATAATGACCTATTGATGAACCTTCGTGAAAATAATTGTAATAAACATAATTGTGAGTCGTTGTAATACCTCTGGGATTTAAATGACGATTAGTAGTACTATAATACTGTACACATTCTCCAAAGTATTTATTGAATTGGGAAAATTTACAGTTTGCCATTACTCCTGTTCTAGATGTAGCTTTCTCTCTATATAAAAAGTCATTAAACATCTCAAACATAATGTTAGCTTGTTCTTGATTGAACCCACGTAAGGTGATGTAACATTTTATAAAGCAGAAATCTTCAGAAGGAATGTAACAATATTGCCCGATGTATTCTTTGATTCTATATTTCATATTAATACCAGCGCCTCTATGTGATCTTTGCACGAGTTTCATACCAAAATCTTCGTATTTGATACTACCTGTAAAAATCCATTCACTAGCATCGGATTTCTCTTCTAGATTAAGAAACCATGTTTCAAATGAATTTTTATTATAAAACGTAGCGTAAAAGTTTTCTATTGTGGTTCCATCTTCTTTGTTTATTACACCCAATAAATTTAAAACTTTCCCATTGCGTAACAGCTCACGTATATCATTTACTACATTAGTAAAAAGTTCATTTTCATATGTGATAGCGTTCGGATTAAACAGATTCAATAGATCATCACCAAGTCTATCATCATCATCAGAGAATATGTCGGGAATTGGTGTGGTTGATGTTTCCTTTGTTCTACGCTTCTGTTTTTTAGTATTACGTCTAATACTACGCCTAATATGTTTCTGTTTTTTACTACGTTTACCACGATTGCGTTTACGACGTTTACTACGTTCAATTTGTGCATCAAACTCCTCAATTTGTTTCTTTATTAACTCGTCAAGCGTATGCGTTGATTTGTTACTCATTTTACAATTCATATTTTTAAAAAAAAAATTATGTTTTTAATTACATATACACAGGAATATTTAGTTGATGTAATGTTTCCAAATCGTAAACTGTTAATCGCTCTTTATTAACCAACCACCATAAATTATTATACGCTAAGAATACTCTGAAACTTCGTAGACACAGTGGAAAGTCTTTTGTTTTAGCGTAACTTCTTATACCATGTTTTATTTTATAATCTTGCACGAATTGCATATATTTTCGATGATATTGACTTTTAACTGATTGTTTTGAATTTACAGGGTTTGTAGGATGACGATAATCTTTTAAAACTGGCACGTGTTCTATTTTATACTCCATATTTTAAAAAGAAAAAAATTTACATATTATTAAACTCATTTAATATTGGTTTTATGTCACTCAATGTACTTTTAGCATCACTGACTAGAGGGTGTACATTTTTTAGTACATCACGAAAATCATTAATGCCTGTTCTAATAACGGCTAGGGCATCTCTATTCTCTAATCGTTCAGGGGTTTTAATTTTTAACACATTATTCAGATAATGATCGAAATAGAAATAAAATGTTTCGGGTATGATTGTTAGTGGTTCAAGTGATTCGTTTTCTAGAAAAATTGTTATTTCTTCTATATTATGCGGCGACAAGTTCTTAGCACTTGCGTAGAGACTAATGTCAAAATCTGTTGCATTACTATAAAAATCATGCTCAGTATCCAATAGTATATTTAGATCGCTATCATACACTTGCATTTGATTCAAAATAGTATCAACCCGTATTATACCGTACTTAACATGTACATATTTAGCTAAGGGTAAAGTTAGTCTATAATTTTTCTTGATATCCTCAAAGAATGCTGCATTATTTTGAGTAGTTGTATAAAAGGTTTCCACATTTTCTCTAATCTTATTATCTACATCACAAGCTTTATGAGCTAATACTACAATTTGTATATGATGGTGACGACCTTTTGTAAATATTTCTGATATGTTCTTTTGCTTTACTAAACTAGCTACATCATCTAACACTAGTAAAGACTTTTGCGTGTATTTCCCAGCAAAAGTACTCATATCTTCTAACACACATAAATCTTTTTCACCGTAAACATTTGAATATCCTTGCCATTCATCTCTCTGTAGACAAAACACATGTACATTAGCTTCATTAGGATAATGTTGATTTATATACTTTCTAAGAAACGTAGTCTTTCCACTCGCTGTTTTGCCATATATTATAAAATGTAAGTTCTCTTGTGCAGCACGTCCTTTAGGTTTCTCGTCGTCATGACTAACTGCTCTCCAACCTTTAAAGTTTTTGGTTTGACTTTTATAAAATGCAATTTTCGTTTGTTCTGCTGTTTGTAAGAAGCCTAACCAATTTATAAAATAATAAATAAGATAGATAAGAACACATAGAATAATAATTTTCACACAATGAAATTTCAGAAACCCAAAGAGTCTTCCTAGATCTGAATTTTCTGAAAATAAAGATTGCGAATCATTATTTTGTTCACGTTGTTTGATGATCGTGGGAGGCCGATTGGGAATTTCGGAATACAATTTTTCATAATTCATTTTTTTAATTTTTTATATGAAAATTTGTCTAAAACTCTCTCAACTAGTCCGACACTCACTTGAGCAACTGTAATAGTCCGGTGCTCACTTGAGTGTTTAACCTCTGTAGGACTTCCGGACTAGTACGGACTATTGAGTCCGGGGCTCAAATGAAGGTAAAACACTCAAAAGAGCACCGGACTATTACGGAAGCTCAGGTGAGTGTCGGACTACTACGGATAAAAAATTAATTAAATCATGCAAATTGCTGCATGTCGTGAGAAGTTTCTCTCCAACAGAACTTTATTGCACTTGTTACATCTCACTTGTGTTTTTAAACATTCTTTACATCGGTATTTACTATCATAAAATTCTGTTTTGCGCTTAACTATTTGACAATTAGTGCATTTTCGTGTACTAATAGCACATGAATTAGAATGATTCAAGAAACCTTGACTAGTAAAAAACTTATTACAATTCGGACATTGTCTATCTTTTACTTTTGGTTGTGATGGTGATTGACATGTTTTTTGGTGACGCATAAAGTTCTTAGATGTTACACTTTTTCCACAATCACTACATGTTCTCATATGTTTATTTAATGATGAATTGTTGGATAACATATTTTTAAATAAAAAAAAAATGATGTTAACAAATGTTGGCGGGTGTGCTTACACACCGAATAATCAAGAATCAGAAATAGAACTAGACAACTATATCATGAAAACTGGAGACATTTTAACAGGTCCGTTACATCTTTCTATTCTTCCACAACAAAGTACTGAGTTAGCAAATAAAGAATATGTTGATAAACAGTTCGATAGAATTGTGTCACTGCTGTCTCCTCTAATGAAAGAAACCAAGCTTCTAAAGCAGAATGATGAAAGACTGCAAGAAAAGCTAACAGACCTAAGTAGCAAACATGGAAATATAGAAGCAGATATAGTAAAACTTCATAAAAAAATAACAGAACATTCAAAACTTGTGATCCTGTTATCACTAAATTTAAAGTCTGCCATCGCAAAGAATACAAATCAAAATAAACAACTGAAAGAAGAGTTAGAAAAAGTAAGCGAAAAGAATCGAAAATTATTACAACACTTACAACAGCTGCAATCCACATTCCAAAAAAGTGTTGATGAATTAAGTAGCCGTATCACACAACAAGTAAAGCAAATGAACAGAATGATAAATGAAGTTAAAGGACTTAAACAAAAGATTAGTGACTTGAAGACCCTTAAAACGAATTTCGATAATATTAAAGTTCAATTGGCCGCTCTTAAAACAGAAGTAAAGAAAAGTAAGAAAAAAATAGAAGTAAATGAAAAAGAAATTAAAGTTCATCACACGCTGCTTGACGCAATAGATAAAGTGCAACAGGCAATTAATAAAGTTACCGCGAAGTTGTTGTCCATTCACAAACGTAAATCTTAATAGAATTTAGCCGATCGGCCCAAAAGTCAAATTTAAGCTTAAAAAAATGCCTATAATTTATAAACACAATCTTAAGCATTTTGCTTCAAATAATAAAATTGCTCATGAACCACGTATGAATCCTGTGTACCATTATGATAGTGTAGAAACTGTTGGAACACAAAACTTCCTAGGCACTGCAGGTGCCGTCCAAACAGAAGGAGCTGGCATCTTTTCTGGTATCGGTAGTATCGTTAACTTGATTAAAAATAATAAAGATTTGATTTCATCTGCTGCTAAAGGTGCAGCTGCTATAGGTAGTACAGCTAGTGCAATATCGAATGCTGTTAAGTCACAAAACGAATTAAAGCAACTAGAAGCTATTCGCAAACTTAGAAATGACGCAAAAGAAATGCAAAAAGACAAAAAGCTCTCAGAGGAAACAAAAAACAAAATTGCTAAATTAGCGAAGATGGAAAGTAAACATGATGAAAAAACAATTGAAGAAATGAGAGGAAATGGATTAGCAAAATTCTAGTACCACACTGATTTTTTCTAATAAAAAAATATAATGGCAACTCTGATTGAAAGCAAATTTAGATTAGACGATCCCCCGTTCGTTAATTACAATCAAAAAAAGAATGACTATATAAGAATTGCTATGAACCCCGGTTCTTCCAGTAGAGTGAATACAGGAGGCGATTTAATTTTTGAAGTTGACAATCAACAAAGTTATTTATATTTACCCGATTCATTTTTACACTGTGAATATTCTCTTTATTCTGATGCTGATTTTACAACACCATTACCTGCTACGGATAATATTACATTAGAAAACAATTTCTTCCCAAGATTATTCACACAAATGCGTTTAGATGTTGCAACACAAAATATAGAAACCATAAGTGATTCACCTGGCATTATTGATTCAATGCTTCGATTTGTAACAATAGGTGAAAATACTAAAATGCATGAAATCGAAGGATGGTTACCTGATAACCATACCGGCATACTTAAAGATGATTTAACTCACACTGGAACAGATTCAGCAGGAATTGCGAAAGATGTAGAAAACATAGTGAAACAGTTAAACAGTACACAAAATAGCTCATACCAGAAAAGACGCAATTTTAATAATAAAAGTAAACAAACTGTTAATTGGTCATTGTCTCCATTATTCGGGTATTTAGATTACGCTAAAATATCATATCACTTAAAATTCAAACTCATAGTTCATCGCACTGTAAATAATGAATCAATATTTTATGGAAAGGCTGGGAAGAAAGCATACCTAAAAATTGATAGACTTGAATGGTGGATTAAGCACATTACTCCTAGTTTAGAGGTTGAAACAACTATTACGAAACGATTAAATACGGGCAAACCAATTCCAGTAAGTTTTATGAAGCGTACCGCGAGCTCTGTCACGTTTACTGAACAAAGATTTAACTGGCATTTCACAAGGACATCAAATACTCCAAGATATTTTTTGCTCACTTTTCAAAAGAATGAAACGCCTAGTTTTGATAAGAACAATAATCTTTTCCATATTAATTCAATTCGAAGTTTACAAATTTCATTAAATCAAACACGTTATCCTATTGATCCATTGAGATTTGATAACGCAAATAATCAATTCATGGAAGGATATGACGCTTATAGAAATTTGTGCCGCGAATTTGGAGTTGAAGCACAATTAAATCCTGTAGATTGGAAGAATTTATATCCTGTTTTCTGTTTTGATTTAAGTGCACAATCTGAAGATATTATCAAGACCGGTTGTGATGTGACAATTAATATTGAAAAGGCAAATTCCACAACATCATTGATGGCTTATGGTTTATTGCTAGAAGACGCCGAATATTCTATTGAAATTCTTAATGGAAAGATGGTTAGGATTGGTTAATAACCTGAGGACCCTTGGTCCGATCGGCTAAAGCCAGAGGAGCTTCGCTCCGATTGGTTAGAAAAACCCAAGACTATAAATTTTTTATTAAAAAATGGCGCAAGTGAATAATAAAACTGTTGAATTAAAATTACGTAATATTGTTGACAAAAATACCCCTAAAGCTATTACGATTAACAAAAAGAAGTATTACATAAGTAAACCAATGATAGAGAATATCAAATTACAAGAAGAAAAGAATGGTGGAATTCTCCCATTAATTCCGCTAATCATAGGTGGTATAGCAGCAGCAGGAAGTGTTGCAGGTGGGACAGCTGGTATTGTCCAGGCAGTAAATAAAAATAAAGCAGAGAAGGCAGCATTAGAAGAGCAAAAACGCCATAATAGGGAGTTAGAGAAAGCTGCTAGAGGTGAGGGAATAGTAGATAATTTTATTAGTAAATTAAATTTAGCTAATGAAGGGAAACGAGTTCTTAAAAATGTCCTACACAATATTGATGATTTGATTCAAATAAAAGAAACAAAAGACGGATCTGGCATATATCTAAATCCTAGTATGGTGCGATAAGATTTAATCTTTAAAAATGAATTTGAATAACTTAAGGATTTCAAATCTAGATCTAATGGATTATCTCTTAAAAGGTGACAAGAACAAAGTTCCACACCACTTCGGTGGTGATATACAAAAAGCATTAGAAAACTTTCCTGGCTTTATTTGGAGTAAATATTCGAAGGAGAAACATTTACCTGGGCATAATTTTACTGGCCCCGGCACAAGATTAGATTTAAGATTAAACGATGATGACACGCCTAGAGAAAATAGTAAACCAATAAATAGAGTAGACGCCGCCGCTTATAAACATGATTTAGCTTATCGAAATCATGACCTAAGTTCTCGACATGAAGCAGATAAGAAAATGATACAAGAATTAGATAGTATTCAGAATCCTTCCTTTAGAGAAAGAATTGAAAGAATGTTTGTTAAGAAAGCTTTACAAGCAAAAATGCTTTTTGGCCAGGGGATAGATAAAACTTTAGTTCCGTCAACTTCGTTGAATGAAACGACAGCAAAGCTGTCTGAGAGCAACGCTCGAACCTACGCGTCCGAAATGGCGAATGACCCAAGCCGCTATGCGTCTGAAATTCATAGGGAATACAGAAAGCCGAAATATCTATTGAAGGTAAAAGTATTTAATAAAGATGATATTTGGAGTGCTGATCTAATAAATATGCCTAATGAAAGAGGGTTTAAGTACGCATTGCCCGTTATAGATTTATATACACGATACGCTTGGGTAAAGCCTTTAAAAAACAAAAGTGGTCTGTCAGTTAAATATGCGTTTGAAGAAATCTTTAAAGAAAGTTTTAGAAAGCCAAAAAAGCTATTCGTTGATAAAGGGTCGGAATTTTATAACCGAAATGTAAAGCCACTATTTGAAACTGTTTATTCCACAGAAAATGCAGGAAAGGCTGTAGTAATAGAGCGCTTTAATAGAACGCTAAAAGGTAAGATCTTTAAGAAATTTACTGAGCAAGGAAATCAGAAATGGTTGAAGATATTACCAGGAGTTGTAGAAGAGTATAACAATAAGATTCATTCAGGTATTGAAGAAACTCCAAAGAATGCTTCTGACGACCCCGATTTGATACGAAAGAAAATATTCGAAAATAATTATTCGAATGAGAGTAATCCGAATTTACAGAAACGTAAGCCGAAATTTAAAATTGGGGATAGGGTACGAATATTTAAATATAAGAACAAATTTGAAAAGGGCTTCGTCGGATACTGGACTAAAGAGATATTTGAAATTTCTAAAATAAATCAAACTCTTCCGATTACTTATGAAATTATAGATTTAGATAATGAGAATATCAAAGGTAGATTCTATGAAAACGAATTACAGAAAACCGAGCTTTAATTATCATTATCATTATTATTAGGCGTAGCCATAGAACCTACGGTTCGTTTAACTCTAACATTATATCTAGAAATGGTACTCCTTTTTGTAATTTGTACAAAACGTATAAACATAATTGACCACAATAGGTAGTTCCTGGTTTTTGAATTTGAAATGTATTATAAATACCATTTCCAAGTATTTCTCTTACTTCATTCGTAGGTGGAAGTCCGTATGAGTCAAAATAATAGTTCTGCTGATGATTTTTAACGCCTGCTGACCAATGTATGCCGTTTTGGTCTGAAGTGTGAAGATTCGTTATGAAATTTACAGTTGGCTTATTTTTGATCAATTGTAATTCGTCTCTCATTAAAACATGAAAGTTCTTTATTCCTAATTGATTAGCAATTTTCTTTAGGTCGAAATTCGTTGTTGTGTCTGTTCCATATAATTTAAAAAACTCGATCAGGTCAGTCATTTTAAATGAAACAAAAATCCAATTTGAAAATGTCACTTTTCAATCACCACGCAAATAAGTAGCAATAAATGTTACTACTTGTTACTTATGAAGTAGAGTCCAACATTTATATGAAAACAGAAATCCAAATTGTCAACGCCATTGTCACTTTTCAATCACCACGCAAATAAGTAGCAATAAATGTTACTACTTGTTACTTATGAAGTAGAGTCCAACATTTATATGAAAACAGAAATCCAAATTGTCAACGCCATTGTCACTTTTCAGTCTCCAGTCAAATAAGTAGCAATAAATGTTACTACTTGTTACTTATGAAGTAGAGTCCAACATTTCCAAGTCTTCAAATTCCTGCGTGAGTCCAATATGTTGCGCAGGTTGTTGTTCAGTTTGTTGCACATTGGGTGAGCCAAATATGGATTCCGCTAATCTTCGCTTTTCTTCTTCTTTCTCATGATCAATGAAATCTTCCAGATATGTAAAATGCTTCATCACAAAGTAAATTGATAGAGAAGAATTGGCTAAGTTTGGATAGTTCTTTGATAATTTGAATAATTTGATCAGTAATGTCACATATGAGCGTGAAAACTTTATTTTGTGGGTCTCATTTAACTCTTTCACGAATTTTGTATAATTCATTTTAGACAATAACTTAAGTCGCTGAAGCACTTCTCCTTGTAAAACATAGCAGCGTAGAAGATTCCGATGTGTAATTTTCTCAAAACCAATGAGTTTATTCAATGAAGATATGCACGATGATGTACTTATAATATCCTTTTTCTCGAGAATTACAGGTAAATTGCTGCTGTCAACATCCTTGAATGAATCTCGGATTATTTCAAACACTTCTCTCTTTTTATCTTCTTCGTTAACACTCGTCTTCTGTTTTTTTCTTAGTGATTCATTGATAAAATTTGCTGCTATCGTTTTGAAGAAATCCAGATGGTCTGGTGAAATAAGAGGCACAACTTGATCCACGAAGCAACAAAATTCTCTCTCTAGTTTGCTGGCAGAGGTCATTGCAAATGAGAACTTTGCTTCTAGCGTACACGATACAATGACAGATTGCCACCGTTGCCATAACGATCTTCAACCTGATGACAGTTTGCAATTGTTTTGTCGTCATGTGAGTGCGCTGGCAACTAAAATCTAATTGTATCACAAAGCAGTAGCGACAACAGGAATTGTAAGAACGCCAGATGAAATGACAATAGTGAGAGCGCCTAAAGAAATTGTTAAACATATACCAACGCCTTGTGTCACATTCTTAGCTATGGTCCATCGTTTTCTTAATTTATTATAATGTTCTAGTTTAAGTAATAATTGGGCTTCCTTATCTTTCATGTACCTGACTCTATCTTTGTGTTTTGCTATATCCATTTCATTGGGAACCGAAGGTTTTATGTCATATGATAATGAAGGATATAAAGGGGCTGATGGTTCTTTTGTTTTTTCATCTTCCATTTTTAAATGAATATTTTTGTTCATGGGTCATACTTTAAGGTACTTTCCTATTTTGTATCTATTTTAGCTGTTTTTTTATAAATTTCAGGAGGACCCTATTTTTTTTTGTATTTTTTCATTTTTTGTATCTATTTTGTCTGTTTTTTTATAAATTTCAGGAGGACCCTATTTTTTTGTATTTTTTCATTTTTTGTAACTACCTAGGTGTGGGATTCGGTGCTGAGCGAAGCGATGCGCCGAATCCTATACCCTATACTACTGATGATCGATGGGTGATAACTTAAATGAATGTCCACGTGTCACGGTAGAATAATTTATGAAAAAGAAAAAGTTAGAGAAGGAAACATCTACTAAATTATGAATCAGCTTATACACAAAAATCAAGTCAAAAATGATTCGTCGTCTTTCAAGGGACACCAGACCAAGGGCTGTAAGGCGACACGAGTAATTGTCACAGATGATCCCGGCTCTTCTACAAACGGCTTTTGTGTAAAAGCGTTGTACTTTCTCCACCAAACGAATGTCTTTGAACAAATGGGGGCTCCAAATTTGCGTACAGTACTCCACCATAGGACGAACGAAAGTACAGTAGGCTTGAGTTAAAACAACAGGATCGTTCATTGAGAAGGCCTTCAAGATTATGTATGCACGAGATAGGCCCTTCGACGAAATTGATTGACAATGAAGTGAAAATGACAAGTTAGAGGAAAAATTCACACCTATGTCACAAACACTAGATGAGCGAACGATAGGGTTGCTGTTGATGTAATAAGTGTTTGACATACTAGATGATCCCATATTTCCGGAACTCCGAAACCCAATAATTTTGCATTTGCTCACAGAAGGAACTAGTTGCCAAATGTTAGACCAAGCAGTTAAGCGGGAAACTGTATCAGCCAAGGAATTGTAGTCACCGTTGTCACTAACTTGATAGATTTTGACATCAGCAAATAGACCAATCTTGCAGTTGTCAATTACCGTGGTAGTTATATCGTTGATATACATCAAAAATAGCCATGGTCCGATAACTGATCCCTGAGGAATTCCACTTATGATGGGGGCATCCTTTGACAGACAGTTTGAAACCCGGACACGCTGAATACGATTGGTGAAAAAATCCTTCAACCATTCCAATAACTCGTATTTGATCCCAAACCCGCTCAATTTGATCAGTAGCTTTCGGTGACACACAGTATCAAAGGCGCGCGCGAAATCAATATGGATAACGTCAACTTGGTGTCTTTTGTCAAGTGCCATAGTCCATTGGTTAAGGGAATAAATGAGCTCGGTACATGGTGAACGTTTCTTGATGAATCCATGTTGATAATCTGATATAAGGTTGTTGGATAACGCATAGTCAGATAAGGCGTCAGTGATGATGGATTCCATAGTTTTACAGATTATGCTAGTTAGAGCGATTGGCCGATAGTTTGATGCCTGAGATCTGCTTCCTTTTTTGTGGCATGGAGTGATGATGGAAGTTTTCCAATCTTGAGGGACGTATCCAGAGCAAAAGGAAGACTCAAAAAGCAACTGCAGTGGAATCGCCAGTTCAAATGACAGGTTCTTTAGGAAGATAGGTGGGTAACCATCGGGTGTAATAGAGAATTTAGCAGGCAGATTTATCAGTTTTTTGACAATTGTATCCAATGGAAATTCAATATAGCTGAGAGAATTGGAATTGCAAGTATTTGGTTCGAAAATAGGAGATAGGCCATCGTCAGCAACAAAAAGGGAGGAGAAATAATCATTGAAATAATTTGCTTTGGACTTGTCATCGCTAATCATGACGCCAGGCAGGTTCTCGTCCACCAAAGAGGGTATCTCAGATCGAGTACTAAGGCGACCGCGAACATAGGCGAAAAATTGCTTCTTGTTTTTGGAATTCACAATCTTTGCTTCATAAGAACACTGATAATTGTAAACTGCCGACTTGTATTTACTGATGGCTTCCTTGTACCTAAGTCGTGACTGGGGGTCATCAGTAATTGCCTTATACAACTTCTGTTTTTGCGTAAGTAGTCGACGAATGTAACTCGGGTACTTGAAGGTGCGGCGCTTGTGACTTATGGGAACTAGTCTTTCATCAGCAATGATGGCATTCAAGACGCTGCAAATGTTCTCCCAAAAGCATTGAGTAGTCGGAGAATTGCGATAAATATTATACCAATTGATCTCATCCAAATGTTGTCCGATTTCAGAATACTTGGCTTTATAGAAGTTTGGGAATGAAGCTGCAACAAATTTCGGTGGCTTGGATAGGATAGAAAAGGAAATGGAGTTGTGATCACAGGTATGCGCAAACGGTGCTCCGACAGAACATTCAATAAACTCTTGAGGATGAGTAGTAAGGATGAGGTCCAGAATCCGATCACCACGTGTTGGACTGTCAATTAGTTGACTCAAATTCAATTGCATGCAGTTTAGGAGGAAAGCCAAACTACAGGAACCGCCAGTGGATTGAGGAATAGACCAGTCAATGTTTGCAAAGTTAAAATCTCCGAGGAAAGTTACAATAGACGATGATCGGCATCCAAATTCCAGGAATGAGCACAGTGAGCTGACGCGTTGATCGTTTACAGACATATGCGGAGGAAAGTAAACACAAAAGAAGCGATGGGTTCGTGAGTTAGAGATGTACACGTCCACAGCAGAAACTTCCATAAATGAATGTACTTGAGGAATACAAACAGGTGAGCACTTAGTGTTTTCTTTCATGAATATTGCTGTACCTCCTCCCAAATTCGCTCTGTCCTTTCGGTAAGTAGTATAGCCGTATCCACCAGTGAGAAAACTATCGCAGAAGTGATTATCCAACCAGGTTTCGGACACAAAAATCAAGTCGTACCACTGAGAGTCCAGCAAGACATGTAGGTCGGTAAGTTTGCTTCGTAACGAGCGCGCATTGAAGTAAATGCAATTTAGATAATCACTTGACGTATAATCGGTTTCAGGTTTCACACGAGAACATGTGCTCAAAAACATGTGGGACACCAAAGCCAGTGAATTAGGATAGAACTTGCAAAGATAGGATGAATATGAAGTCACAAGATGATTAAATGAGGTAGTACGATTGTCAATATGTCAGAATAATTCCTTTGATACATCGACCTGGTCAATCACGCTGCGATTTTTTATCAATTTCCCATTCCGTAAGAAAATTTTGTCGCCAGGGATTGAGCTTTGCTTTTCTTCCTTGAGTCTCCTCCTTAGACGCAGTTCTTCGGATCGAGACAAGGGAGGTAAATCACGATTAATGTAGACTTGTTTAAAACCAGGATTCATACGCAAAGATTTCTGTTTGTATAGCAGGTCATTTCTTGTTTTCCGATTATTGAATGTAGCCTTAATAGAACGTGTTCTCCCGTCACTTTGCTGCCCAATTCTGTAGAAACTTGCGATATGGTCATCTTGAAAATCCTGAACAATCTCTCGACAGACTTGTGCTATTTTACAGATATCTTCAGCTATAATACCGCTCTCCAAGGTCATATGACCTTCTGGTATCCCCGATATAATCAAATTGCAATGGCGATTATCAATTTCCGTTTTCTCAATGTACATTTGATGTTTGATGATAGTCTCTTTCAGTGATTTCATCTGAATTTCTTGTTGTGTCTGCCTAAGCTGTATGTCGTCATACCTTGATTCAAGAGCAGAAATGCGCTGTATGACGTCGTCAAGCTTGGATGACAGACGCTGTTCGACTTGCAGAATGAGGGTCTTAAGGTCATCGGAATCAACAATGATGTCTCGAGAACCAGATCGAAGCTGTCGTTGGTTTGACATAGTAGCGGAGCGTGGAGAGTAAATCACGGACTGCGCATGCGCAGATGGTCACAAAACACTGAACTTGATGGGATGGATGTAACTGTCGAACGAAGAATCCCACGACGTCGAATTTGGTGTCAGGAGATAGCTTGGCACTCAGCGAGTAGATTGATATAACTTTTGTAGATATCCAACACTTGTAACCGAAGCAAATTCGACGAAAGCGTTTAGCGAAGGCGACGTGATAACTTGACCGACCGCACACCAGAAGAAGCGTTGGAGGAGGAGTTCTCAGATCATTAAGAGCAGATATCTCAAATCAATTGAATTTCAAATCTCAAATCAATTGGATCATTCTTTTTTTCAATAATCACATTCGAAAATCAAAAAAAGACGGTGGAAGGCTCTCCATCAAAATTCAAATTCAGTTGTTCATTTCAATAATGCGATGCCATACAGACTTTACACCTTTTCCAAATCAATAAGCTTAATTCTCAAATCATCTGCAGGCATCTAATTTCAATAGAATTCTCATTTCAATAGTGTTGCGATTCTCAGTCCAATAGGATTATTCACGATGATTGTTCAACGATGATGCAAATCGGTTGCTATGAGTCCTCTCTCGAAATATGGCCAGTCTAACATATATTTCCAACCGGGAGTGTCACAGCAGCGATTGATTGCTCAGCGATTTGCATCATCGTTGCCATCCTGTTTGCATGTTGTTGGGTTAGAAGCAGATCCCTCACTTCAGCCATCGAACGTTTGAATGCAGCCTTCCAGATCGAGAAGCAGCCTTCACATATATTCAGAAAAGGAGAGTAAGGAGGTTGAAACATAACATGGTGACCAACTTGGAGTGTAGCTTCTAGTGCATGATTGTGTGACGGTGCATTATCGAAAATAAAAAAAGACATTGCGACCCGCGAGCATACTTGAGAAAGTTGCGAGGAAGGCATTGAATAGATTACTCCTGAATCCACCCTCAACAAATTCGTGATGAATTAACCATTTACGTGAGACACGGCGAAAATGACCGACATATGGCCACCTCCACGAGCATTGACAACTCGAATAGCTCTCTCGCTTCGCACGGATCTTCCATAGCTTCTCTTTATCCAGAGACGAAAGCCACTTTCATCGATGTAAACTTTCTCCACGTTGGCATTTCGGAGAAGCCAATCTGTCATGTACGGAGATCTTCGAGGTACTTTGATGCTTGGCGCATTACGTTGTGCCGGTGGATCACGAGTCAATTTCAATGTTATTAACCTACAGTGCAATATATTGGATATCGTATTGTTGCATACGTGCCTTTTGTTGGGCAACCGCAACCTCAATTCTTGATTTATCTGATCTACAGTGTATTCCGTGTGATCTTGAACGATAGATACTGTGTTTCTCATTTCATCATCAACATGTACGTGATTTGGACCTCCGCGTTTTCTCGTGACTTGACCGTCCCTAAGATATCGTCTAATAATTGAATATGCAGTTCGTCTATTGATTGTAAGAGCATCAGCTTTTTTAGCACGAAATAATCATCTTGACGATTATAACAATCGATGATCCGTTGCTTGTCTTCGACAGAAATGCGTTGTCTTGACATGACTGCAATAATTCTGATTGTGTTGATTTGCGATGTCTTTTATTGATGTGAGATTCATGACTCCCGTTCACTAGATTTCCGTCTCTTATCTTGTTGATCTGATCTTTGTTGTTAATGATCTGAGATAATAATCCTATTGAACTGAGAATCGCAACACTATTGAAATGAGAATTCTATTGAAATTAGATGCCTGCAGATGATTTGAGAATTAAGCTTATTGATTTGGAAAAGGTGTAAAGTCTGTATGGCATCGCATTATTGAAATGAACAACTGAATTTGAATTTTGATGGAGAGCCTTCCATCGTCTTTTTTTGATTTTCGAATGTGATTATTGAAAAAAAGAATGATCCAATTGATTTGAGATTTGAAATTCAATTGATTTGAGATATCTGCTCTTAATGATCTGAGAACTCCGCTTGTTGATCTGAGATGTGTCGTTTTTTCAATTGATTTGAGATTCCTTCAAATGATTTTAAGTTTACGCTTATTGATCTGGAAAAGGTGTAAATTTTGTAGATATTCATCTTTTCATTGTAAATATCTATGTCATCTTCATCTCATGCCTGGTTTTATTGTTTCATGGAATTCATCTGCTTTCATTAACTTTAGAACTGTCCTTGTCAATCATTGTAGATATCCATGCCATCATCTCATGCAAGATTTTATTATCTTATGGGAATGACTTCGATTTCATTGTCTTTACTGTCCTTTCTATCAGTCATTGTTGTAAATTCGCTCACCACCATCCGTGTTCATATAAATACCGACTTCTCCATTGTTTGTTGCAGCATCACCTGATGAAGGCATATGTCATATGCAGAAACATGTTGTGTTCATGAAAAGTGACTTTTTGATTTTTGAAAAAGATATATATATAAGAATGCTACGTTCCTGCCCCACCCTATATATATATATATATATGAAACACACGTACCTGCCCCACCTGATATACTTTTGAAATTGAATGTATATTTACTTCATCTTGATCAATTTTGATCCGGTTTTTTTTAGCGCCATTAGAAAGAGGGCATCTGCAATAGGGTACCCATTGATAATTTAAGAAATATTTACCCTAATATAGTACATGGGCCAAAAACATGTAAAATTAAAAAATGGCCTGTAGCCTTATCGAGGAGCTCACTTCATCTGAGGTGCCTGTAGGTGGTAATTGGGATTGCATAGCAACTTCACATAGTAGTTGTGTCGATATTAGATGACATTAAAAAAATAAATATATTTTTTCATATAAGAAAATGGTAATTTTTCGGCTGGGATACTGGATTGGTATCCTATGCTATTTACTGTACATTTGTGGTTCAGTGAAGAACACTGATATAAGGCATGAAGTATTTTTATATCTTTTATATCGATTTGGGAGTTTTCATAGCCTAGGAATCCGAAAATGTTATCAGAATTTTAATCAGAGGTCTACCAGACATTCAAAATGGCGACTTATATGTCAAAAATAAGTAAAACGGGTCAAATTTGGCTTATTTGGTACTATTTAAGTGTTTTCTTGTCAGAAAACAACGGTTATGGGGGTTTTATGGGTTAGGAATCCAAATATATCTACAACAGTACTCTGTGTAGTACTCATGCACATGTATTGCATCACTTGGTGGGGCAGGGACGCATAACGGCTATATAAACCTGTGGGGCAGGTACGTAAGTGGGGCAGACACGTAACATTTGGTGGGGCAGGAACGTAGCATTCTTATATATATTGTGAGCGTGTTGTATTTCTAATTCTCTATTGTTCACTGTCTTAGGACATAGCAATCCGACTCTCGACCGCATGCCTGACATCCTATTATCAAGTGTTCTGGTGACGTTTCATGATAATAACATTTCATTATTGTGCATGTTTCGTGAGTTGTTTTATGCCATTGTTATACAGGTATAAATATCCACGTCTGCAAATAAAGTGCATCTTTGCTATTTGGAATTCGCGTTTTTACTTACAAGCTATCACGGCAGTTTGTCTTGCTGAACATGAGCGGCTCGTTAAAGTTGGTCGATATCGTGAAGAGATTCAAGGGTGAGCGTGATGAAAATATTGATCAATGGTTCAGACGATACGAGACAGCGGTGTCTATAGTAACCGCCCCAAAGGATTTAGAGGCTGAGATGGCTCGAATGATGCCTCTATTTTTGGATGGTCCTGCTTTCGCGACCTGGGATCAATTGGAGCCAACAGATAAAAATGACTTTAAAGTTGTGATGAAGGCTTTGAAGAGAGTTTATGGACTTAACAAGGCAAGTGCCTGGCTAAAACTCAAATCCCTCCGTTTGTGGCCTGGCGAACAGATCGACATCATCGCAGATGATGCAAAGACATTGTTGAAGGTTATCACTGGCAAAGATCCTGATGAGGAGCTGGTATCGTTAGCTGTGATCGATGCGTTACCAGCTGATGTAAAGGAGAAGGTGTATATCCAAGACGGCGAAGATATGAAGCTCCAAGATGTTCTGTCTACGGCGAAGGCGCTTTTGGCAACTCGAGATGCCTTACCCACCGCAGTCGCTGCGACGATGGGTCCGCAAAACAGCCAAATGAAAGTCTCCAAGCAAATGGTTCGCTGTCAAGGCTGTCGCCGCTTTGGCCATGAGAAGGCCAGCTGTATTATCACCTGTTTCTTTTGTAACGAGAAAGGGCATATTCAGCGATTTTGCCCACACCGTCAACAACAGGCAAGTGCGAGCATGGCTGCGGCGACGGAAATCACCGGTGCACAAATCTCACGTCCAATGAATGTCAATGGCCAAAGGATGAACGCGCTGATCGACACTGGATCTGTGACTTCTGTCATTGGTGAGCATGTGGTTGGGAATGAGAGTCGGTCTAGGTCCTACATTAGTCTTCAATCTTTTGGTAGGCATAATGTATGTGCGTATACGTATGTTGTTTTGAGTAGTGTGATAACTGATAATAATGAAGAGCTGGGACCCATTAATGCATATGTAGTCTTAGAAACTGATCTACCTACTGGTATTGATATCATTTTGGGTTCGAATGTATTTGAGAGAACGGGTTTAATATTACATCCACGCGTACGTCCAGGTACTGAGCTAAAAGTAGATTTTCCCTATAGTAAAGGGCCTGTAGTTTCGGTATTGCATAGTGATGATATTCATGATAAGGATTTTGTTGCTACTTTTAATGGAAGTAGATGGTGCGTAAGGTGGAATTGGAGACAAAATTTAGAACCAGGATCCGATTGTAAGATACCGTATAATATTATCGATGATCAGGATAAATCACCGTGTGATGCTGAAATAAATGACTGGATTAATGAGGGCATATTAGTAAGGCATGACGTAAGTTTCCATGGGAAAATAAAAAGGTACTTACCGATTATTGCTGTGCGTCAGCAGAAGGGCGATACCGTTAAAGTTCGCCCTGTCTTGGACTATAGAAGTTTAAACGAATCCATTGAGTCTCATACTGCTGAAGCTACTCCTACTTGTGCTGACACGTTGCGTCAGTGGCGGCAACTGGGGCCTAAGTGTTCTATTATTGATTTGAAGCGTGCCTATCTACAGGTAGAAATTGATCCGAGTTTATGGGCATACCAAGCTGTTAGGTGGAAAGGAAGTGACTTTCTGTTGACGAGGCTTGGTTTCGGCTTGGCCTCAGCCCCAAAAATAATGACAGCTATAGTTACACGAGTATTACAGGGTGACCAGAAAATCAAGGAAGGTACTTCTAGTTACATTGACGATATATATGTCTCTGAATCGGTTGTCTCATGCGAAAAGGTCAGGTCCCATCTGAATAATTGGGGCCTTATAACAAAAGAGTCACAAAAAGTTGGTAAAGGAGACGTTAGATTACTGGGACTATGTGTGGACTCAGGGTTGAGATGGCGCAGAGACGGTTCTCTGCCCTTAATAGCTAACATTCTTACGCGGCGTGAAGCACATAAGTACATAGGAGAATGTTTAGGACATTACCCCGTGGCGGGATGGCTTCGAGTCGCCTGCGCGTTTGTACAGCGGTGCACTGCCGAAGATCATACTAGGTGGGATGACCCAGTTTCGGAAAAAATAATGAGTTTGATTCGAGAAATAGATGTTCGACTGAAAGTGTCTGACCCTGTCGGAGGCATGTGGGAGGTTGATCCTAAAGCTCCAATCACGGTCTGGACTGACTCCAGTTCTCTAGCCTACGGGGTTTATTTAGAGGTTGAAGGTCAGGTGGTCGAGGATGCGGCTTGGCTGCGCCCGAAGGATGATGCTACGCATATAAACCGGTCTGAATTAGACGCAGCTATCAAAGGCCTGAATCTTGCCTTAAAATGGGGTAAGAGGGACATTACGATCAAAACTGACTCCATCTCAGTTTATAGATGGTTGCAATCTGTTATTCATAAGACAAGAAATGTTAAGACTCGTGCACTCGCAGAAGTTTTGATTAAGCGTAGACTTAATATTATTTCAGACATTATCCGTGAGGAACAGTTGGCAGTACAGGTCGTTTGGATTGAGTCAAGTTTAAACAAAGCAGATTCATTGACTAGAGTGCCTAATTCATGGGTCAGGGAGAAACTAGATAGCGTTGATTACGCTGACATCAAGTTTGTTCATGAAATCAACCATTTTGGCACGAATCGAACATATGAATTATGTAAAGAGCGGTATAAAAATAAATCCGTTTCAAAATCTGATATTAAGGCCGTCATTGGCGATTGTGCAACTTGTACCCGCATAGACCCTTCGAATCGCTTTAGTTGGGACAAAGGATCGATATCCGCGAATAATGTTTGGGAAGTTTTAGGCACTGATGTAACTCATGTAGACGGTAGACCTTATTTATCCGTTATCGATACTGCTTCCAGATTTACAATCTGGCGTAGCTTAAGAAATGAATCCTCCACTGAGATAGCTTTCAACATTGAACAGATCTTCGCAGAATTTGGTCCCCCAGCGTACATAATGAGTGATAACGGGACAGTTTTCCGTAGCCGCGAGTTTAATGAGCTGTTAGATAAGTGGAAAGTTCAACAGGTCTTGACTTCCGCTTATAGGCCCCAGGGAAACTCGGTGGTTGAGCGGGTTCATCGTACCGTTAAGAGAACCGTAAAGCGTACAGGAAAATCCCTCGCAGAGGCCGTTTTCTGGGTTAATAATACAAAAGGTAAAAACGATTCAACACCTTACGAATTAGTTTTCTGTGCGAAGTCTAGAAAGCCGGATGTTACAGCTGATCGCATTGAGATAGAACGACCCAAATTGAATTACGAGGTAAACGATAATTACTTTGATAAAGACCGTAATCCTTTTCTTGTTGGCGATAAAGTTTTTCTTAAGCCTCCTTCCTCCCGATGTGATGACGTTTGGAGCGGTCCACACGTCGTGACAAAAATCATTTCGAGTGTTTCAGTTGAGTTAGATGATATAAATGTCTCTCGTCATGTATCGCATTTAAGACTGGTACCTTATTGCAGGGAATCTACCGAAGTCGACTTAGAAACGAAATACTGCTCTTTGACGAATGATAGCGATGTCGAAATTGATTCTGAGGCGGTACCCCGAAGGAGTAGTCGCGTGACTAAAAGACCTATTTTTCAAGGTGACCATGTCGTTGATTACAGATAGCAGACCTTATATTGTTTCGTATATAATATATACTTTTGTATATTAGTTTCTTAAGAAACTAGGGAGCGTGTGAGCGTGTTGTATTTCTAATTCTCTATTGTTCACTGTCTTAGGACATAGCAATCCGACTCTCGACCGCATGCCTGACATCCTATTATCAAGTGTTCTGGTGACGTTTCATGATAATAACATTTCATTATTGTGCATGTTTCGTGAGTTGTTTTATGCCATTGTTATACAGGTATAAATATCCACGTCTGCAAATAAAGTGCATCTTTGCTATTTGGAATTCGCGTTTTTACTTACATATATATATATATATATATATATATATATGCGGTATCGCGTCCCTTCACTCCTACAAAGTAGTAAATTTTGGTTGTGACAATAGAAGGCAAATTTGAAGTTCTGAAGTTTTTAAAACTGCACTAAGAACAATTTTTCTGGTACGAGCATCTTACTTGTGCATTTCAAATTTGATTTTAGACATCCATTATTCACATCATCTGCTTTGATGAAATTTTCAGTTAGATGTAGGCTACATGTAAATCAAATTCAAGAGCAATATAATTTGAAATTCTGATTTGTAGTTTTATTCAAAACATAATTCGTGACATTGTTAAATGGCATAAAAATAAGTCTGACAGCATTGCATGGCAGTTTCTAAAACACTCATGCAAATGTATATATGCATTGTCCACATGCACTTCTATCAGTGATTTTCTCGGTAGTAGCCTATTTTGCTCTGTAAAGCTATATTGTCTCCGTGTGTATGTGCAGCGTCACCAAATGTGGTGCGCTTTGAAGTACTTGACATGCAATCCCACGCTGCATTCCTAGCATTTCCTTCGTGGGAGACCTTGACATTGAGTCAAGGCGCAGCAGCTACCTAAATATGACTGCGATCCAATGCCATATAGGCCTACTATCGCTGTGTATTGCCAGTGACAAATTTGGACGCTCGGCTTCTCCCATGCAGTGTTAAATAATCCGGTTAATAATCGCACTTCTTCATCTAGAAGACCGAGCCATACGTTGTCATTCTGAAACAAGAGGATTATTGAAGATAGCTTTTGCATGCACCATGAATATTTCAAAATCAAGCCTACCCTGCATCACAAGAGACGAAAATGATCAAACGTGTCGTCAAAAAGTAAATCTGCTGATTTACACAAGTAGAAAGCTACAGCATAGCAACTATGAAGCTTTGAGGAAAGAAACAGTGATGCAAAAGTGATCAGAGTGTATCCATTGTCTTCAAGCCATGATTAAGCCTACTGAGGTCGATCATCTCACGTCGTTGACTTCCTGTAATGCCTTGTACACTACTTGCATTTCTTTCGTGGGAGACCTTGACATTGAGTCAAGGCGCAGCAGCTACCTAAATATGACTGCGATCCAATGACATATAGTCCTACTATCGCTGTGTATTGCCACTGACAAATTCGGACGTTCGGCTTCTCCCATGCAGTGCTTGGAGATTGCAAATTGTAAAATAATAGAATAGTCAAACAAACTGATAGCTCACAATTTGATTGTGGCATACGGGAGGTAATTGGTCATAGTAGCTTTGTAGTGAAAAGTCTCTCCCACTGTTTTTATCCACTTGTAATTTTAATAAAATTTGAAGGTAAAACTATTTACAAGGGCAGACGTTTCGTGAGTCTGTCACAGCCTCAGTGCCAGTAAAATCAGAATGTGACGAAAGTACAAATGTGAAGTGGATCTTAAATATTAATCGATTCGATCGCTTAGTCGCGAGCATCCGTCAACCAACCAGTTCTTGTTCCTGTTCAGACCTGTATTCTTAGTCCTAATGTACCCAGCTTCAGTAATGCGGCTTTCAGTAGGTGAATTGTGCTTGCTAAGAATCATGAGGTTGAAATCTTTAATAGTCATGTTGCGCCGATGAAAATATTTCGCATGTTCAGAAAGGGCACTGTTATTCCAAGGATTCCAACAGCTTCCCTCTCATCGCCAGCAGAGTAGCAGTGGGCTTTTCTTGGACGAAGTGCACTAGATGCTCGATCATCTCCTCTGTCAGCTCGCCTCCGACCATCATTGTTTGGTAGGGCTTCAGCTCGATTCTCCTCGAGGAAAGTGCGAACGAACCGATGTGCAGAACGCGTACTGACTTCCAATTGCTGGGCTAGATCAAGATGATCTCTCCCATCTCTGTAGGCATTGATGATGTGCATTCTATCGGAACTTGACACAGGACGTGGCATTGTCGCTATGAAGTGATGACACCCATTTGAAAGGGTTATCGTGTGTCTTACGAGAAATACCTGTAGTCTACATGTAGATTTGTAATCATCTTAGCACAAATCGATTTTCTTGATTTCATCAACAGAATATGGTTGTGCCAAGTGTTGTGCAGTTCCTACCAACGATTTTGCAGAAGCAACGCGAGTTTGATGACGTCATGTTGATTTGCACGCGCTGTCTCGCATTGCTACAGGCGTGACAACCGTTTTGCAGTTACTGCCAACAGAAACGGGAAAAGGTATATTACCAGCTTTTAAACTACTTGTATGTTCTTTTAGGCGGGCAAGAAAAGGACGACTAGTTTGACCTATGTACGCTTGTTGACAAAATTGGCAAGTAAATTGATACACTACGTGACGATCATCACACGCATAGTTATCATTAAGGGTATTGCATAAGTCACAATTTTTATGCTTACGAGACTTATTATAACATATAATATATATTATATATTAATCATTATATAATTATCATTCAGGTATTGACTCAAAGTTTTGTTAGGTTTGCTAACTAAGGTTACCGGTAAATCGTACTTATTAATAAGGGAATTAATTTTTCTATTACAGTATCGCTTATGCAATCAACAGTCATTTTTACTTTGATCTCGTCACTTTTCGTTTTCTTTCTAGTTGGCTTAATTCTTTTCTTTTTATTAATTCATTACATTCTGATTTTACTGGCACTGAGGCTGTGACAGACTCACGAAACGTCTGCCTTTGTAAATAGTTTTACCTTCAAATTTTATTAAAATTACAAGTGGATAATAACAGTGGGAGAGACTTTTCACTACAAAGCTACTATAGCTCACAATTTTGTTGTCAAACAAGTGTAATTGTAGGATATTCGATAGACATATTCATATCTGTATATGCAGAATTAGGCTCACTTGATCTGTCATCGTCAAGGCCGCCTTCGTCGTCTTTACCACTGTCTCTGCAATGTCTTCACAATCTTATAATGGGGTCTATATCGCAACAACACCCTCTCCATTGTTAATTAGGTGATGAATCACTGAGATTTTTGATTTGAAAGATATACTACTGCTTCTGACTAGATGGAGTCATTCAAAAATGTACTTCGAATGTGTAAATTGTTACTAAAAATACCACAATGAATTGGAGGATGCATTGAAAACTTTTTAAAAAGATGATGTCAAAGTCACGACGACGTTTCGGGTGGTGCAGCAACCATCATCAAGTGTAAAAGAAGTGGACAGAGCGTGGACAGAATGCAAAGCTACATCAGTTATCGTATGTGAACGCTATGAACTGTCTGTTTGCGGTAAGTTCATCATGGTGATACAAACCATCGTGAAGATACATTAGATTGATTGGACTTAATAAAGGCAGATTCTAAAACTCGTTTGACAGTTAGGTCGTTACAATGCGATCAACTTTTCAATGATCAGAATCAATCAATTGTGAGAATGGCAGGAAATGGGCACTATTCATATCGAAATTAACAATAGCTTTTCTATGTTCCTTAAAACCAGTATCAAAGGATCTCCCGGTTTCTCCTATATAAAACTTGTCAGAATTTTTACATAGAATTCTGTAAATGCTTGCCAAATACACGGATACAGTTTAGTGAAATGAGAGAATTTTTTTTCTCATGAACGACTCCAGAGGCGACGGATCGAATGAACGTTGTTGCCAATTGAAACCGGTAGAGACTGAATAATTATTTCAGTTTTTGATTTTTGCGACGTTTTGATCTTCTAAAAACTTGATAACGCATCGTTCATTCGATCCGTCGCCTCTGGAGTCGTTCATGAGAAAAAAAAAAAAAGAAGAAAAGAAAAAAAGAAAAAAAAAATTCTCTCATTTCACTAAACTGTATTTTGCATCTTCAACAGATCCGACTCAAAAATCAAATCTTAAATGAATTCATTTATCACTTTCATCCTCCATATCGCTTTTCTACGATCTTGTGAGCGACTTAATATCATACCAAGAGGATTAAGATTGCGTTCAAAGACCGCCGAAGCGCCTGAATCAGATAGACTGAATAAAAAATGGAAATCAAAAACTCATAAATTGGAGATGGAAATGGTTATTGATCTAAGATTACATTATGAAGAGCTGTGTTTTTCAATTCCTAAGTGTGAAAGAACTATAAAGAATTCGACTCAACCATCCATTCGCCACATTTCTTTAAAAGTGAATAAACTAGTTCGATTATCCAACTTGCAATATCGCGAAATGTACGATATTTTTATGAATGAATTTGATTCCATAAATTTCCGATTAACTCGTCCACGTAATCGACGCTTTTCTAGAAATAAAGCACCCCAAAGACCTAATCTCACTGTTACTGATGAAGAATTAAATCGCACAGTTATTTCTTTGTCCTCTTCTTACGAACTATCACGAGAAGAAAAATTAGTGTTGAATAAAGGACTAGGGTTTGCAATTAAGCCAAAAGAATTTGATCGCTTCGATTTACTTACAAGCGCATCGAAATACTGTGCACAATTGTTACAACATGACCAATCTCATGCTACGAAAGCATATGTAACTGCCATAAAGAAAGATGTTCAGCAGATCAAAGTAAGAAGATCACAAAGTAATTTCAGCAAAGAAGAATTTGACATTTTAAAGAATTTGAAAAAGAATAATGATATTGTAATAAAGCCTGCAGATAAGGGCCGAGTAGTCGTTGTTTGGAATAAATCAGATTATTGTACAGAAGCCTTTCGTCAACTCAATGATACCACAACTTATCGCAAGGAAGAGGTTGATCAAACTTCAATTCTCCGTGAAAAAGTTATCGACGAATTAGATAGACTTGTTCAAAATGGAAAACTCTCTTTAGAAACGGCTGAAAAACTAAAGCCGCCATTTTCACCAAGAACCTCTCTATTCTATTTACTTCCAAAAATTCATAAGAACATAACTCCTTGTCCGGGTCGACCGATAGTATCCTCATGTAATGGAGTGACAGAAAAGTTGAGCTCCTATGTAGACTCTATTATCAAGCCCCTAGCCACGCAGGTCAAATCTTATCTCAAGGACACAACGGACTTCTTGACCAAACTTAATGCACTTTCTAGTAAAATGAATGAAGACTTTATTTTGGTTGTTGCAGATGTGTCTTCTTTGTATACTAAGATTCCTCACCAAGATGGACTGAAAGCATTGTACGAAGCTCTTGAAACCAGAACTGTTAAAGTCCCAAGTTCAAAAACTATATCAAAATTGGCACACATTGTTCTAACAACGAATACTTTCCAATTCTACAACAACTTTTTCACTCAGTTACAAGGCACGGCTATGGGTACAAAAATGGCTCCAAACTACGCGATTATTTTTATGGATTGGTTCGAAAAACGTCTTCTATCAAATGCTATCCTTAATCCAATAGTGTGGTGGAGATATATCGATGACATTTTTATGATCTGGACGCATGGATGGGAAACCTTGCAGCAGTTTGAAGATTATGCTAATAATTTCCATCCTTCTATTAAATTCGTCTTTGAAAAGAGTGATTCCGAAGTAAACTTTCTTGATACCAGAATTTCAAAGCACGGTGCCAATCTATCCACAGATTTATACACCAAGCCAACCGATACTCGTCAATATCTGCATTTTACTTCATGTCATCCTATCGAGCATCGTTTGCCCATTGCTTATTCGCAAGCTCTAAGAATAAGGCGAATTTGTTCAGATGATCTTCAGGCGAGACATCATTTATATGATCTCGAAGATGCTTTGGTGCGAAGAGGTTATCCAAGAGGTCGAGTACAAAATCAAATTCGGAAAGCTCTATCTAAAGACCGAAAATTGTTATTGGAGAAAAATAGCAAAGAAAATATTTCACCGACACCTACCTGGATTGCTCCGTATCATCCTTCAACGTATGCTGATATCAAGTTTATTGCGAAAAGACATGAACACTTTCTTGTAGGAACTGGCATTACTGCTAAATTATGGTGGAAACCTCCCAGAAAACTAAATTCTCATTTGGTCTCTTCTCGTTTATATGATAAAACAGATAATGCGTCATTTAACAACATTGGCATTGTTTCATCCTGCAATAACTCGCGCTGCAAAACCTGCGCCATGCTCTCAACTGAAACTGAAGTGTTATCGCCTATCACTGAACTTTCTTATAACATCAAAGCTGCTAAAACAACATGCACATCATCAAACATCATTTATGGTCTAAGTTTTCGCAATTGTAATTTTTTATATGTAGGAGAAACCCAAAGAAGTTTGAGAGAAAGAATGACAGAACATCGATTTGACGTCCGCCATGGAGATGAAGAAAGGGTGGTTTCTCATCATTGTATAAAACATCAACACCTGGAAGAAGATTTAAGGGTGACAATACTGAAAGAAATAAAAGGAAATGATCAACAACGAAAGGTGGAGGAACTAAAATTCATTAGCCAACTAATGACTGACTGGCCTCATGGCCTTAATATGCAGCATGTGCTACAGAGGTCAGCGATCTATGAACCTAAATCTCCTACTTCCCTATGACTTTTGTGTTTTCTATTTTTATGATATAGAATATCTTGGAATATATCTTAGAATATCTAGGTAGTCTATACATGCATATAAGGAATTTTTAAAACTGTTTGTCGTTTAAAATTGTAGGGACTAAATGTCCTCTTTTTATATTTCTCCTGATGAAGATTGGTCAATCTCTGTCATCTTGTTGCCAATTGAAACCGGTAGAGACTGAATAATTATTTCAGTTTTTGATTTTTGCGACGTTTTGATCTTCTAAAAACCAAATACACGGATACTTCAGACAAAGTAAAAGGACACTCAACATGCTCTAAAAATGTTGGCTAACACAGGCGATAAAGGATTATATCCATTGCAACAACAAAAGTCTGTTGATACAAACAGTCTCCAAACGAAAAACAGCTATGATCAACGGACAACTTTATAAGATATAAACAGCAATTAACCCTCAGAGTTCTGAGCTTTTTGACACCATCTGAGACCTGAGGGGGTCCAGTGGATCCCTTTTACAAATTCTTAGTTTGCCTGCCTATAGTCCGGCAGCCAGAACGAGTTTCTGCAGGGAACGAGGCCGAAAGTGAGACTCACAGAATGATGTACACCCTATGCCTACCACAAATCGGCACGTTTGCCGAGTTCTAGTGAGTTCCTCTTTTTGTCAGACAGGATCAAAGAAAAACACATGTAAATCCAATGGGACGCAGATTGCAGTTTTTGGCTAAAATGAAATTTTGTATGTTTTCTCTGATTAAACGAAAAGTACTTAACCCAGAGTTACAATTTTTGGCATGGAATGTCTTCAGGTCATTTCCTTTCATTTTCATGCACCCCTGTCTATATACATGTAGCTAAACATATTTAGATTTGGCAAGCCTCTTAATGTCGGCAAATACAAACATTTTAAGCTTCTTTATCCACATTCAACCACATTCTCACATACATTCCCGATTAGATGCATGATAAAAGCACATGCACATTATAGGAAATGACCTGAAGACATTCCATGCCAAAAATTGTAACTCTGGGTTAAGTACTTTTCGTTTAATCAGAGAAAACATACAAAATTTCATTTTAGCCAAAAACTGCAATCTGCGTCCCATTGAATTTACATGTGTTTTTCTTTGATCCTGTCTGACAAGAAGAGGAACTCACTAGAACTCGGCAAACGTGCCGATTTGTGGTAGGCATAGGGTGTACATCATTCTGTGAAAGTCTCATTTTCGGCCTCGTTCTCTGCAGAAACTCGTTCTGGCTGCCGGACTACTAAATCGATATCAAATCATCAAGAAAGTTTATCTTGAGTATAAGACTGATGTTTTTGTGTAGCAAGTCGATATAATTAACCCTTTGAATGTCTTTCATCCTTCTCAGCAGACACATGCAAAAATGTGGTGTTTTTGTAATTCAACGACATTTAGCACAGTATCAGTTGTACTAAGAGTCGGTTTTACGATGTTTGGTGTCGCCATGTAACCTCAGATAGTTGACTTTAATGAAATTGAGTTATTACATGCGGCATAACTCTACATTTGGCCATTTTTTCAAATTTATTCATGCCAATCGGAAATAGGCCTAAACTCAGTCATAATTGCTGCATTTTAAGACCCTCAAAACAGCTGTGCAGATCTCAAACTCATCAATTACGACTGTGAAAACTTTGCAAGCAGTCTGCTTTTATGCTTTTAGTGCTCAACTATGAATATATAATGATAGCTTTCATTTTGAACATTGATTTATGCTGATTTGTTCATATAGGCACATAACGCACATGCACGAGCATGACGCAAACATTGAATAAATGAATTTTACTCATTTTGCACCATAGTGGACATGCAGAAAATCACTTTTCATCTTATAGTAAAAACTTTGTTATGGGAATATCTACACCTTTCTGAGGGGGTTCGGTGGATCTCCCTGGCTAATTACCATCATACTTCTACTGATTCAATTGAAATGAAATAATGCAGATTCCCTATCAAAAATGATGATTTTACATGGGCATGAGCGGTTGATATATCGTCAGCACAAAAAGTGAAATAGAAAAATATGGCTCTTAGGTTCACTGAACTCAGGTCTCTGAGGGTTAAACTCACAGGTAAATCAAAACAAATGGACGGATGACGACGAGAGAGAAAATCAATCATAGGAGATGAAAGAACATCAGTGAAAAGATAAAATTTTTCGGTGTTGCAATGCAGTGGGGAATCCTATCGCCTGTTTTAGCCAACATTTTTTAGATCATGTTGAGAGTGAAAGGGAAATGGCTAGCAAATTTGTCAAGGATACCTGTCAATACTGTGGATTCCAGAAAGACGTAGAATTGATCAACATGTACAAAGTATACACGGCTGGAACTAGATCTTTAAGTTTTAGATGTATTTTGAAGGATATTCTTACAAGATTAGAGAGGAAGAACTGAGAGAACGGAGAGATAGAGAGGGAGAATTGAAACGAATGCCTAAAAAATCAGATCAGAGAAAAAGTTAAATAACAATGCTAAAGCAAAACTAACAATAGGAAAATATACATGTAATTATGCACAAGGAGCAAGGTTAAAAATTCCTAATTAGAAGATATATGCCACAGAAATCTAACATTAAAATACCAAAGGAGTAGAACGGAAATGTGTGACGATAGCAATGCTACCCCACGGACACAAGTACCAAAAGAATGGAAGATTTCAGTGTTATTTCACCAAAAAAAATCATGAAATAGTAATTAGCTTGATACCTCCATGAGAAAAGAATCTGACTACAGCTATTGCATGCTTCTGTAAAGATTTAGAGAAGCATTTACATAGATCGATGTCTGAGTAAGCAATTCCATCAACCAACCAACAGCGGTCTCCAATCTGCAATCGATCGAGTTAATTTTATGTTTCAATGATATTTATATTTTATGCACTAGAATTAACCATTTTCTTCTAATTTATCTTTTGCAACAATAGAATTGCTCACTTTTGTTTATTTACATCAGAGTTGAGTTAACCATGAGTCCGACTTTATTAATACGTGAATGAGACATCAAGAACAATCGAAGAGAGAAAGAAGGAACCCAAGAAAAACAGTTAGATAAGCAGCTAGACAGCAAACACTCTAAGGTGGCGAAGCATGGTTTTGAGAGCGACAGTAGTATATAGTGTGACATCCGGCGCGACGCTTCGCTTCGCTTTGCTTCGCTTCGCTTGCGCCGGATGTCACACTTTTGCGGATTTTTTTCAAAAAATCAAAATTTCAAAAATTTCAAAAATTTCAAAAATTTAGGTAGACTTCAAATTTCACGTGGCCGAAGGCCGAAGGGCGAAAATTTAAGCGTTTTTAAAAATACCCAATTTTCAAATTTTTCAAATCTCAAATTTGAGAATTACAATTTTCACCCTTAAAATCATGACCGTTCCAGGACACCGAAAATCATAAAAGTTAAGAATCACAAAATTTGAGAATTACAATTTTCTCGCTTAAATCATGACCGTTCCAGGACACCAAAAATCATAAAAGTTGAGAATTTCAAATTCATGAATTTTATCCATCTTTAAGGTTTTTAAAATATAACATGTGACTAATAATATTTCTTTAAAAATGGAAGAAACAAAAGTGGATGAAACCGCAAGAATATATCCTTCGTTATCTCAATTAAAAACAGGTGAAATGGTTCTCAATTATTATTAAGATTAGAGCAATATGATAAATTAAGAAGACGCAATTATTACTTAGACATTCTTCGTTATTGTATTTTCAACATTATTTAAAGTACTAATTGTGTGAACTAGAAGATTATTGTAACTCATAAACTCAAAATTATTCAATGAACCCGTACACTGGCTGATAATTGAAGAGAGACAGAGATTGAAGAGAGAGAAACATGTAACAGCTTTCCCCTAAAATTATCGTGCTATCTCTTGTCATTTCAATTTACCCATCGGTAAACTTTTGACATTTCAACTTACGCGTGCGTAAAGTTTTGACATTTCAATTTACCCCTACGTAAATTATTTTCAGAATCTGTTTTCAAAATCTATTTTCAAAATCCATTTGTAAAGTCTGTTTTCAAATTCAGTTTTAGAAAATCGATTTGCAAAATTCATTTAGCGTTTCCTGTTTCCACATGAATAGGTTAAAACACATACGGGCAGCAATAAAAAGCAATTCTTCTTGTGAGTTGAGAACACATGCGGGTGTGGTGATAATAAAAAAGCAATTTTTATTGTGAATTTAGAACGCATAAGGGCAACGCCGATATGCAAGATAGTTGTTATAGCAATTTTAAACAATCACTTAAACAATGAAACACATTAACGAATGAAGTTCTTCTCTCAAGGAGTATTAGATAGTTAGTTTATTTTAATTCATCTCATTCATTTCTATCATTCATGATGAGTAAACATTTGGGTGATCGTATTGAAACGACAAAAGGACAAATCGCAAAAAAGTGCCTGATCAACGAATTTGTAAAGAAGAATCATTTCATAAATACTGTGGAACTACAAAAAAGTTTGGAAAACATTAGTGATATTGATTTTGATGATTTCTTGACGTCGTGTGAAATATCACAGCGAATTTTAAACGAAGTTAAAGGCGCTGCTGCATTAGAACGTAAGCGAAGAACTTTACAAAATCAATATATTGTGAAACGTGAAACGGCGAGAATGAAGCGTTCTTTTGATGAACAACTTGAGATGGATTATTATAATAAGACAATGAAAACAAGTCAAATAGTTTTAAATCTACAACCGGGGACATCATCAACTCAAGATGAAGAGACATCACAATTGCAAGCCATTCAAGACAAATGATTTTGTGGACAACTACATCTGAAAAGCAAGCAAGCAAGCAGTGATTCAAGAACCATCTAAAACTCAGTTTTTTCTAATTCATTTTGAGAAGTTCATGAAGAAAATGGAAATATGTAAAACAATATAGATTAGAATAATTATAATATAATCATTTCAAAATCGAATAAGTAGTAAGGTAAGTCATTATTATGAGACAGTTTTTTAAATCTAGGGGGACCCTATAAGAAATTTTTTTATTATAAAATGAGCAACATAAATGAGTTTTTGAAATTATATGGAACACAGACAACAACGAATTTCGATTTAAATAAGATTGCTAATCAATTTGGAATAAAGAATTTTCACATATTGATGAAGGATGAATTACAATTGATCAAAAATAGGCCAACAGGAACCTTCAGTTCCCGGAACAAAGTTCAAACTGTAAATTTCATAACGAATCTTCACACTTCAGACCAAAAGGCGTACATTGGTCAGCAGGCGTTAAAAATCATCAGCAGAACTATTATTTTGATTCATACGGTTTGCCCCCTACAAATGAAGTAAAAGAATTACTTGGAACGGGAACATACAATACGTTTCAAATTCAAACACCAGGCACTACCTATTGTGGACAATTATGTTTATACGTTTTGTACAAATTAGAAAAAGGAGTACCATTTCTAGGTATAATGCTAGAGTTAAACAATCTATAACTTAAGCGAAGCTAAAGCTCTGTTTTCTGTAATTCATTTTGATAAAATCGGCCTCTGATATCTTCATCATCTAAATCTTTGATTTCGTAAGTAATCGGATAACTTTGATTTATTTTAGAAACTTCAAATATTTCTTTAGTCCAGTATCCGACGAAGCCTTTTCAAATTTATTCTTATATTTAAATATTCTAACTCTATCTCCAATTTTAAATTTCGGCTTAAGTTTCTGCAAATTCGGATTACTCTCATTCGAATAATTATTCTCGAATATTTTCTTTCGTATTAAAACAGGGTCGTCAGAAGCATTCTTTGGAGTTTCTTCAATACCTGAATGAACTTTATTATTGTACTGCTCTACAATTCCTGGCAATATCTTCAACCATTTCTGATTTCTTTGCTCAGTAAATTTCTTGAATAATTTATTTTTTAACGTCCGATTGAATCTTTCTATCACTACGGCCTTCCCTGCATTTTCAGTTGAATAAACAGTTTCAAATAGTGGCTGAACATTTCTGTTATAAAATTCCGACCCTTTATCAACAAACAATTTTTTTGGCTTTCTCTTACTTTCTTCAAAGATTTCTTCAAACGGATATTTAACTGATAGACAACTTTTGTTTTTTAAAGGCTTTACCCAAGCGTATCGTGTATATAAATCTATAACGGTCAATGCGTATTTATAATCTTTTTCATTTGGCATATGAATAAGATCAGCACTCCAAATATCATCTTTATTAAATACTTTTACTTTCAATAAATATTTAGGCCTTCTATATTCCTTGTGGATTTCGGACGCGTAGGTTCGAGCGTTGCTCTCAGACAATTTTGCTGTCGTTTCATTTAAACCCTGACCGAATAATATTTTAGCTTGTAAAGCTTCCTTAACAAACATTCTTTCAATTTTTTCTCTAAATGTTGGATTTTGAATACTATCTAATTCTTGAATCATCTTCTTATCAGCTGCATGTCGAGAACTTAGATCATGATTTCGATAAGCCAAATCATGCCTGTAAGCTGCGGCATCTACTCTATTTATTGGTTCTTCACCTGGTTTCGGATTATTATTCTCATCTAGTCTTATATCTAATCGAGTTCCTGGACCGGTATATGAATGACCAGGAAGAAGTTTTTTTTTCGAATATTTACTCCAACTAAATCCAGGAAAGTTTTCTAATGTTTTTTGTATGTCACCACCGTAGGTAGTAGCCAAACTTTGTTTGGCGTCGTCACCTCCAATATGCTGACAATTTGAGTTTTTATTTTTGTTTAATAGATAATTTAATAAATCTAAATTAAAAATTTTTAATTTAATTAAATTTTCGGAATTTGTAGAATTCATTTTAAAAGATAAAATAAAAGTTTTACCGGATAGAACTTTGTTGAGAGGCTTTAGTCGATCGGACCAAAGGTCCTGAGGTTATTACCGAATCATACTAGTACTTAGATATATTCCAGAACCATCTTTA
This sequence comes from Prostheceraeus crozeri, assembly GCA_907163375.1. Lineage (NCBI taxonomy): Eukaryota > Metazoa > Platyhelminthes > Polycladida > Euryleptidae > Prostheceraeus > Prostheceraeus crozeri. The sequence goes on from CAJQUW010010483.1 coordinate 49,287, forward strand.
GTTTCTTTAATTTCAATTAAATCATCAACATTGTGGAGAATATTTTTAAGAACTCGTTTTCCTTCATCAACTAATTTTAATTTACTAATAAAATTATCTACTATTCCGTCACCCCTAGCAACTTTCTCTAACTCTCTATTATGACGTTTTTGTTCTTCTAATGCTGCCTTCTCTGATTTATTTTTATTTACTGCTTGGACAACACCAGCTGTCCCACCTGCAACACTTCCTGCTGCTGCTATGCCTCCTATTATTAGTGGAATTAATGGGAGAATTCCACCATTCTTTTCTTCTTGTAATTGAATATTCTCTATCATTGGTTTACTTATGTAATACTTTTTTTTGTTAATCGTAATAGTTTTAGGCGTATTTTTGTCAACAATATTACGTAATTTTAATTCAACAGTTTTATTATTACTTTTCGCTTGCGACATTTTTAATAAAAAAATTTTAAGTTACGAAAATTTTAAGTTAAGAATTTCGATCTATTCTAGTTATGAATAAATTTTAAATTAGGAATTTTGATCTATTCTAGTCATGAATAAATTTTAAGTTAGGAATTTTAAATCTATTCTAGTTACGAAAAATTTTTAAGTTAAGAATTTTTAATCTATTCTAGTTACAAAAAAATTTTATTACTAATTACTAAAAGAAATTTTAAGTTATCAAAAAATTAATTAATCGACGAAGTCTTGGGCTTTAGCCTATCGGACCAAACTTCCTCAGGTTATTAACCGATCCTAACCATCTTTCCATTAAGAATTTCAATAGAATATTTTACATCTTCCAGCAATAAACCATAAGCCATCAATGAAGTTGTGGAATCTTTCTTTTCAATATTAATTGTTACATCACAACCAGTCCTGATAATATCTTCAGATTGTGCACTTAAATCGAAACAGAAAACAGGATATAAATGTCTCCAATCTCCAGGAGTTAATTGTGGTTCAACTCCAAATTCTATACAAAGATTTCGATAAGAATCATATCCTTCCATAAATTGATTATTGGTATCATCGAATCTTAATGGATCAATTGGATATCGGATTTGATTTAATGAAACTTGTAAACTTCGAATTGTATTAATATGGAAGAGATTATTGTTCTTATCAAAACTTGGAGAATTATTTCTTTGAAAAGTTAGTAATAAATATCTTGGAGTATTCGCAGTTCTAGTAAAATGCCAGTTAAATCTTTGTTCGGAAAAAGTTACTGAACTAGCAGTACGCTTTAGAAAATTTACTGGAATTGGTTTGTTAGTATTTAATCTTTTTGCAATAGCTGTTTCAATCTTTAAACTAGGAGTAATATGCTTAATCCACCATTCAAGTCTATCAATTTTTAAATATGCTTTTTTTCCAGTCTTACCAAAAAAGATTAATTCATTATTTGCTGTACGATGAATTATTAACTTAAATTTTAATTGATATGATATTTTATCATAATCTAAATATCCAAATAATGGAGACAATGACCAATTTACTGTCTGTTTACTTTTCTTGTTAAATTCACGTCTTTCTTTATATGCATCATTATTTGTTTTATTTAAATGTTTTGCAATATTTTCTACATCTTTCGCAATTCCTGCCGCATCTGTTCCAGCGTGAGTTAAATCATCAACAATTATACCATCATTAGTATCAGGAAACCAACCTTCGATTTCATACTTTTTATTATTTTCACCAATTGTTACAAATCTAAGCATTGTATCAATTACACCTGGAAAATCACTTATTGTTTCTATATTTTGAGTTGCAACATCTAAACGCATTTGTGTAAATAATCTTGGAAAAAAATTATTCTCTAATGCAATATTATCGGTTTCTGGTAATGGTGTTGTAAAATTAGCATCACTATATAAAGAATATTCACAATGTAAAAACGAATCAGGTAAATATATATAACTCTGCTGATTATCAACTTCAAAAATTAAATCACCTCCAGTATTTACTCTACTGGAAGATCCGGGATTCATAGCAATTCTTATATAGTCATTCTTTTTTTGATTATTACTGACGAACGGAGGATCGTCTAATCTAAATTTATTTTCGATAAGCGAAGACATTTTTAAAAAAATAATTTGACTTTTTTGTTTTTCTCACAGACAGAAAAAATTTTTACTAAAATATAATTTTAGAATTTTACCAAAAAAATTTTACTAAAAATATTTTACTAAAAAAAAATTTTACTAAAATATAATTTTAGAATTTTGCTAGACCAGCTCCGCTGAAGCTTTGCTGGTTAGACCGAAGGTTGCTATTAATGCCATTACCTCTTATTTCTTCAATTGAACGTTTTATGGCTACGCCTGATTTCTTCTTATGTTTACTATTAGACGGAGCTCCGCTCCTCAAGGTTTCCCCAACAGCTATGTTAGCAATTTTGTTTTTTGTTTCCTCTGAAAGTTTTTTTAAATTTTTTAGTTCTTCGGAATCATTCCTAAGTTTACGAATAGCTTCTAGTTGTTTTAATTCGTTTTGAGACGTGACAGCATTTGATATTGCACTAGCTGTACTACCTATAGCAGCTGCTCCTTTTGCAGCAGATGTAATCAAATCTTTATTATTTTTAATTAAGTTAACGATACTTCCAATACCAGAGAAGATACCAGCCCTTCTTTTTGGACGGCACCTGCGGTGCCTAGGAACTTTTGTGTTCCGATTGTTTCTACACTGTCATAATGGTAAACAGATTTCATAGATGGTTCATGAGCAATTTTTTGATTTGAAGCAAAATGTTTAAGATTGTGTTTATAAATTATAGGCATTTTTTAGGATTAAATTTGACTTTTGGGAAAAAATATTTACGTTAATGTTTGCGCTAAGATTTACGTTTATGATCAAGATTTACGTTTATGATCAAGATTTACGTTTGTGAATGGACAACAACTTCGAGATAACTTTATTAATTGATTGTTGCACTTTATCTATTGCGTCAAGCAGCGTGTGATGTACTTTAATTTCTTTTCTATTAACTTGCATTTTCTGCTGATTCATCTTCAACGCCGTTTTAAGAGCATTTAACTTAATTTTAAGAACATCTAATTGTCTTTTAATACAATCTAACTGTTCTTTATTTTCTTTAGAGTATTCTTGTAATTTTTTCTTTAATTCATTTTCTAAATTGATTTTAAGAGTTTTCATTTTATCAACTCTTTGATTAAGTGAGTTTACTTCATTTATTATTCTATTCATCTTTTTCATTTGTTGAGTAATTTTAGAACTTAATTCATCAACACTTTTTTGGAATGTAGTTTGTAACTGCTTTAAATTTTTTTAAATTCTTTCAGGAAGTTTTTCTATTTCATCTTCCAATTGTTCTTTTAACATTTTTATCTGATGTTTATTTTTAATGACTGCAGATTTTAAATTTATAGAAAGTAATATTAAAATTTTTGATTGTTCTGAAATCTTTTTAAAAAGTTTTGCTATATCTGCTTCTAGCTCTCTATCCTTTTTATCAAGTTTTAATAATTTTTCGTTTAATGATTTGTCATTAAGTTTTAGCAACTTTAATTCATTCATCAGTGGAACCAAAACATCGTTTATATATTTTTCTTTTAAATCATTGATTTGTGTATCAACATATTGTTTATTTGTTAACTCTGTATTTTGTTGCGGAAGAATAGAAAGATGCAATGGACCAGATAAAACGTCTCCAGTTTTCATGATATAATTTTCTATCTCTATTTCTGATTCAGGATTATTCGGGATATATGCACCTCCACCAACATTTGGTAACATCATTTTTTAACAATAAAACATATATATCTCATGGAAATAAATTTTAGATATAAATTTTTAGGTATAAATTTTAGATATAAATTTTTTTAGATATAAATTTTAGATATAAATTTTTTTAGATATAAATTTTAGATATAAATTTTTTAGATGTAATAAGTTTTTAGATGTAATAAGTTTTTAGATGTAATAAGTTTTTAGATGTAATAAGGTTTTAGATGTAATAAGTTTTTAGATATAAATTTTTTAGATATAAATTTTTAGATGTTAAATTTTTAGATGTTATAAAATTTTCAGATGTAATAAAGAAATTATTATTCCCACGTGTCATCATCATCACTTAAATTACTCTCACTGACGATTGTTTGAAATATTTCAGCATGAATATCTTCTCCGTTATAAGGTAACATAATTTCATTTTCATCAGGTGCTTGACGTTTAAGTATATTTATTTGACCAGAAAATTTTTTTTCTTCAGTATTATTATTTTTATCAGGAATACTAATTCCAGTTTCTAAAGATCTTTTCCATGGTTTATGAACTGTAGTCGATAATGTTTTCCCCGAATATAATTTTAGAAAATCTTCTACTTTTACTTTATCTTGTGAATATCCTTTGAATGTTTTCTTTTCACTAAGTCTCCCTTGTTCATCTACAGTAATACAGTATTTTACTTTAGGTGCAATAAACATTGCAAAAATAATTCCACCATTTCCATAATCATTTTTTCCTTGACACAATTCTCCTCCAACATATCCAGCTGCGTCTAATTTATTAAAGAGCTCATTGGAAATATATATTGAATCAGTATCTGTATAATGAATGTATTTTTCGTTGAAACCATTAATTTCTAAAATAAAGTTATTCATGATTCTTCTAGAGTGAGAAAGAATAAAAGAACCTAAGTGTGAAGGCATGAACGACGTCTTCCCATCTTTTACAATATTAGTTTTAAGAAATTCATCATCTTCCATTTCTACTTTCGCTAAATATTGTTCATCATTTAATTTTTCATAATCTTTTACTTCTTGAGTGAAATTTTTTCTCAATGTATTCTCATTCCATAAATGATATTTAGTGGTTATATCTTTTTGCACAGTTTTGCCACATAGCGAATTCATCAATAATTTAATTAACTCATCGCCTACAGTATTTCCTTCTGCTTTATATCTTTTTCTCAAATTAAAAAGTTTTTCAATATAATTTCGAAATGGTGAAACTTGATAATTTTTTTCATAAATTATACCATCAGTAATATGTAAGATTTTTCCCCCACATCTAACAATTTCTTGTATGTCTACAGAAGTTAAAACATCATAACATATACCATTTCTAAACCTGATTACTTTTACATGAGAATTATTATTTTGATTTTTAACTTTATCTTTAATAGGAACTGGTTGAAAAAACATATCATTCGGATATTGAAACACAACAGAGAATATTCCAGTTTTAGGTCTAAATGTTTGTGCATTAAATTTATATACAATTTCCCGCTCTTCTTCTTGACGAAATTTTCTAGCTGATTCAGCTTTAGGGTATTCTGAATTTTCATCATACATAGCTGATGGATATAAAGATGTTGCATCAAAAGCCATTAGAAATTCATTTTTTTGTTCAAGTAGTTGATTTGAAATTTTCTTACAAATTTCAGTTTTATCTCCTAAATCTCGATACTGTTTCATTAAATCTATTAAATTACTTCCAGGGGACAAAGCCCCACCAGCGTAGCGACCAAGGGACAAAGTCCCCCCAGGGGAGCGACCAGGTAAATACTGTTTTAATATTGGTAACAAGATGCTACAAAATGGCGATATGTATTTTCTTATATTTGCTGAAACTCTTCCACCTTTAACAGATTTTCTAATATAATTTCTAGCCCATAAATCTATATGAGAATGAATATTTATATTGTCATTTTGTACGCTTTTCATCCAACCGTTAAATGTTAAAGCAGAGGATGTCAAATTAGTAGTTATATCTTCACCAACTAAATCTTGCATAACATTATTATATTTGTAGATACAAAAAGCTAAAGAAAGAATATCGTTAACTAAATATGGTCTCCATTCAATTTCTTTTTCTTTATAATTTTCATGTGTTATGTCTCCAATTTCATAATTTAATTTACACACATTCGTAGGAATTTTAAAATTCTCACACCATTTAGAAAGACTTGTTTTTACATGTTGATAACTACATTTCATTATAATAGTTTGAAGTGCTAATTTACCTGACGGTGAATCTTTTTTCATATTGTTTTTAAATCTAAAAGATTTTTGAATGTATCTACTAACACATTCAGTTGTATAAGGATTTTGTAATGAAGCAGTCAATATTTCTCTTGAATTTTTAAAAGTCGTTTTATATATTTTAAAATTAGCTTTTATCGGAAAATAGGAATCAAAACCTGATGAATTGTGAGCTATTAAAGTTACTCTCGAATAATTAAATTTTCCAAGAGTTTTAAAAAATTGATGGATCGGACATACGTCCTCTGGGTTTCCCCCGATCGAACATTCATCATCCTCAGTTCTCGTAAATATTTTCACACAATTTTGAAGTTTATTAAATTCTAATTCAGATAAATTATTATACTCATTAATCTGTTTTTTAAGTTTTTTAATTTCATCTTCATCTTTTGATCGTTTAATTTTAATCATATCACTTAACAAACGTGTTTCTAATTCTTTCAATCTTTGTTTCGGTAAACAACATATAAATTTATTAAAATTAATAGCTCCTACAGCATAAGGAATAGGATGAGCTGTTGAACAGTTAGGATCAGGAAAAGTTTCGAGATCCCAAATATATGTTGAACCATAGTCAATTTTTTTTCTTTGTTATGATTTTATATAGACGCGTTGTTAGATTTTCATCAGTAACTGTTTTATATATGGGTTTGAAATTATTTTCAATTTCTCTAATAGCTTTTAATTTATGAGATTTATTAATTAAACAATAGTGACCAATTGTTGAACCTGCGTGAAAATAATTGTAATAAACATAATTATGAAACGTTTCAATTCCTCTAGGATTTAAATGACGATTGGCAGGACTATAATATTGAACGCATTCTCCAAAATATTTATTGAATTGAGAAAATTTGCAGTTTGACATTACTCCTGTTCTAGATGTGGCTTTCTCTTTATATAAAAAATTATTAAACATTTCTTTCATCATTTCTCCTTGTTCTTCATTAAAACCTCGTAAAACATTATAACATTTAATAAAACAAAAATCTTCAGAAGGAATATAACAATATTCACCGAAATATTCTTTGATTCTATATTTCATATTAATCCCTGCCCCTCTATGCGATCTTTGTACTAACTTCATTCCAAAATCTTCATATTTAATGTTACCTGTAAAAATCCATTCGTTAGCATCGGATTTCTCATCCAGATTCGAAAACCATATTTCAAATGAATTTTTATTATAGAAGGTTACGTAAAAATTTTGAATTATATTTTCCTGATCTTTAACAACTTTTCCAAGTAAATTAATAATTTTACCATTTGCTAAAAGTTTCCTCATATCATTTACTACATTAATAAAAGATACATTTTCATATTTAATTTCATTTGGATTAAATAAATTACATAAATCATCACCAAGTTCATCCTTAATTCTATCATCGAAAAAGATATCAGTAATAGGAGTTTCTAATATTTCTTTTGTTCCACTTTTCTGTTTTTTAGTATTACGTCTAATACTACGCCTAGTACGTTTCTGTTTTTTAATACGTTTACTACGTTTACTATGTTTAATTTGCGCATCAAACTCAGCAATTTGTTTCTTGATTAATTCATCAATCCTAGACGTTTGTCCGAGAGACATTTCACGATTCATATTTTTTAAAAGAAAAAATGAATTTTTACATAGAACCTCGGTTCCGTTTTTACATATACACAGGAATATGTAATTGATGTAATGTTTCTAATTCATGTGTTGTTAAATGTTCTTTCTTAACCAACCACCATAAATTATTATACGCCAAAAATACTCGGAAACTTCTTAAACAAAGTGGAAAGTCTTTTGTTTTAACACACGGTTTAATACCATGTTTTGTTTTATAATCTGTAACGAGCGCAACGTATTTATGATGATAATAAAATCTAACTTCTTTCTTCGAATTTACAGGATTTGTAGGATGACGATAATCTTTTAAAACTGGTACATGCTCTATCTTGTAAACATCCAACATATTTTTTATATTTTTATTAACAAAAAATTTATAAGAAAAAATTATTCGATCACTCCGTTCGGTCACTCCGCGAAAATATTTTCTATCGACTTTCACTCCGCGAAAATATTTTCTATAACTCTATCATGAATTTTTTTATCAATATTAATTGTGATAAATCCATAATCTTTTGACCAAGCATTGTTACACGATTGTTTAAATTCATCTTTATTTCTTACACATAAATCTCTTAACAAATCACTTAAGTTTCTTGCATTTATTTCAAATAGTATAAATATATTTGCATTCTTTCTAATAACACTTCCGTCTAATGAATACATACTTTGTGTTAAATAAAAAACACTACAGTTATTATGTCTACCTCTTGTAAAATAATTTCTCTGAACTGACTGATTTCTGTCATTAACACAATCATCAAAAATTACACAATGTTTCATTGTTTTATCTAGTTTACTAGGATCTTGCATATTACCACTATCATCTATTAATTGTATTTTTATATGCTTATTTTTATTAGATTCTACTAACTGATTATTTTTTGCTGCTTCTTCACACCACGAACTTATTTCTTCTTCATCTTCAGATTTTTCATATTCTTTGAATAATGAAGCAGTTGCTGTTTTTTTAAGATTATTTTCAAATCCATATTTTAAAAATTGATAGACGGGTTGTTCTGCCGTTGTTGTATAAATTATAAGATTGTTATAATCCAAAAAATTTGGAGTCGTTAAAATTTTAAATAATAGATACGTTTTTCCACATCCTGATCTTCCACAAATAACTGACAAAACTTTATTAGATAAATTTGGATGATGATTAAATTTGAGTTTTTTTTTATTTAATGGAGGTACTTCACTCATTTTTTAATAAAAAAATTTTATTTTTAAAGAAGAAGAAGAAAATTAAACTTCTCTAGCTTCGCGTATGATTTTATACCTCTCGAACGGGAGTTTATACCTCCCGAACCAAAAGATCTATCATAATCTCTTCACCTCCAAAATTTATTTCTTGTCCTTTCTCATCAGTGATTCTAATGCCAATGTTGTTAATAGTTTTTCTTGTAATAGGAAAATATATTAATGTTTGTGGAATTACATTTAATCTATAACCAATGGGTACAGTAAAAGCTGGAAAACTGAATATTAAATTTGACAATTTACCATTTATATATCCTCCTTCAATAATGTCACAATGTACAACAATTGAATTTATTTCAGTTATTTTTGGAATCTTCTCACCTAAATGATAACCTTGACTATAGGTTTATTTATTAAATCCTAATAGGTTTGACAATGATCTATCATGATTAAAATCAACTTGATGATTTTCGTCTAAAGTAAGAGAAAATTTATTAACTGCCGGTTCAACTGCAAAATGTAATTGTTTCTTATCTTTAAATGGTATACCTAAATGTCTCTTCATTTCATTTGATATTGATTCAACTTTGTAAGAACCAGGAAGAAAAGTTAGTACTTTCCACGTTTTGCCTTTATCAGTAGAATATCTAAATTGATCATTCACATCTTTGATAACGTTTTGAATAGTGTTAAATGTAGAGAAACTAGTCAATGCAATTTGATAATTTTTATTCTGTTCTAAATGAAGAATGGGTTCTAAATTACAAGTGTGTGATGAAGTAGTTGTTATAATTTTTAACGTCGTACTAAATTTTGATGAACCCAAAATCTCTGTCAAATTTTCTAAATGATTATTCATTTTGTCTAAATCTGTTGAACACATTTTTTAGTTAAAATTTTGAATAAATATTATAGATAAAAATCGTAGATAAAAATCATAGATAAAAATCATAGATAAAAATTAGAAACAACATATTTCAGCTACACTTTTATAATCCTCTTCATTTAGAATCTTCTTTTCTAACAGTCTTTTCAATATGGCATGAATTTCATTGAAACTAGAATTATGTCCTTCTTTTATTGCCGATATTAAAATATTTAATCTATTTAGTAATTCTTGCGGATCATCTGGTAAGAATACAGTTGTTTCTGTTTTCTGTTTTTCAGATAAACCTTTTCCTACTTTAACTCCCGTTGATAATAAATTTTCTAATTGTTTATAACGTCTAAGAGATTTTACTGCACCAACTCTATCTAACATAGCTTTATATTTTATGAGATCTTCTACAGCATAATTATTTTAATATGCTCCTCTTAAAAGATCAACAAAATTTCTATCTAAATTAAAAGGAGATTTATCTGGTGAAAAAATTAAACCTCGAAAAGGTTGTGGAAATATTTCTTTTTGTCCGAGATAAAATCTAGGTATTGTTTTTCCATCTATAAATGAAATAGAATGTTCAAATTGCATAGATTTTGGTAATTTCTTATTAATGTTTGATTCTAGTAATCCATAGTCATCTAATATAGTTTTGTGCTCTGGATCTGTTATATCAATTTGTTTATCATTATTTGTAAGTTCTTTTTCAAGAGTTTTAAATGGTTTCATAGTTTTCTCAAAATCAGTTTTTACTTGCTCGGTTTGCTGCATTTTTTCAAACATATCAGATTGAATACCAGCTTTTATCATTCTATGTTGAAGATGATTTTCTTTCATAATATTTCTTTGTTTTATTAACTCTTCTAATTGTTTTATTCTTTTAAAATTATCAGCTCTAATTTTATCCATTTTTAAAATATAATATTTGAATTTTGTGGTAACATTGGAATACAGCAAAAACATTTTACTGAACAAATTATTTTTTTATTGCTTTGTTGTTTGACATCTTTTCGTTTAAAGTTTTCTCGTTTTAAGTTTTGTTTAATAAAGTTTTGTTTAATAAAGTTTTGCTTAAATTTTCGCTTAAAGTTTTCAGCTCTTCTAAAAAAATTTTGTCATTTTCTTCATTAGAAATTTTACCATCACTAGAAATTTTGCCATCCTGTCTATTCTTATCATCAACTTTTTCGGACTGTAATTGAAAGGTTTGATTTACTTCATTAGCTATTTGATCAAATTTTTCAATCTCATCTAACGTAATAACATTATCATCACATACTCTTTGAAAGTAGTAATGTAGTTTTCATAGACTTCTTTAATATGTAAATGCTTAGTTTTTAATGATTTTCGTTTCTTAGTTATTAAAGATTTATCTAACATTGTAACAAGTGAAGTTGCAAAAACACCCGTACCTGTTAAAGCTGTAGCAACTACTGGAATTACTAAAACACCTGAAGATATAACAATTGTTAAAGCACCTAAACTTATTGTTAAGAATATGCCAATTCCTTGTGTTACATTCTTAACTTTACTCCATCTCTTTCTTAATTTTTTATAATGCTCTAATCTTAATAATAATTGAGATTCCTTATCTTTCATATAACGTACTCTATCTTTGTGTTTTTCTTTATTCATTTTTTCAATGTCCATTAAAGTAGAACTACGTTCATATGATAACGAAGGATATATTCTTGCGGTTTCATCCACTTTTGTTTCTTCCATTTTTTAAAGAAATATTATTAGTCACATGTTATATTTTAAAAACCTGAAAGATGGATAAAATTCATGAATTTGAAATTCTCAACTTTCATGATTTTCGGTGTCTGGAACGGTCATGATTTAAGCGAGAAAATTGTAATTCTCAAATTTTGTGATTCTTAACTTTTATGATTTTCGGTGTCCTGGAACGGTAATGATTTTAAGGGTGAAAATTGTAATTCTCAAATTTGAGATTTTGAAAAATTTGAAAATTGGGTATTTTTAAAAACGCTTAAATTTTCGCCCTTCGGCCTTCGGCCACGTGAAATTTGAAGTCTACCGAAATTTTTGAAATTTTTGAAATTTTGATTTTTTGAAAAAAACCCGCAAAAGTGTGACATCCGGCGCAAGCGAAGCGAAGCGAAGCGCCGGATGTCACACTATATACTACT
>CAJQUW010010484.1:0-10000 GCA_907163375.1 Prostheceraeus crozeri
CTGATATTCACTTCCCCTCCACTGTCCAGTACAGGCTTGGATCAACGACGCGAATGTTCTTCAATTATCGAGTTTTTGTGAACAGATGAAAAACTATCAAATCAATCACTCTGTTGTCCAACCTTCAATTTGCCGTCGTCATAAAGAATTCGAGGACTGTGAACTTGCATGAACACTTCATCCAGTGACCGATTTGTCCTTTGTCAACCAACTTAATTGATAATAATCGAACTCTTGCATTATGTCAATGAAATGCCATATTTTGAGACAAAGAGCGGTTTGACAGAGGTGGTTGTGACAGAGAGCGGTACCATCTTTTTGCACCATCAACGCCAGATCAATCAAGAATAAAGTCGATGAACTTTCCATCCTTTTGAAGAAAGATCCTTTCAACATAATATGTCTAACAGAAACCTGGCTTGACGAAACGGTTGACTCCAATTTCCTTTCTGTTACTGGTTATTGCGTTCACCGAGCTGATCGGGAAGGCTCGAGGAAGGGCGGTGGCCTTTGCTGTCTTGTCCACAGATCATTTGATTCAATTGTACTCAAAAGTGTTACCAACAACAATGACTTTGAGCTTTTGTTAGTAAGAGTTTCCCACAACGCTTTTCGATGTATAGTAGTCTTATTGTATTTTCCTCACGGCAGGTCTTTGAATATTAACAAGCATCGGAATGTATGTGATGAAATAACTTCAATCATTGATACAGAGCTGCTGCGATTTGTATGCTATCCCGTTTTTATGATTGGAGACTTTAATAGATTGAACACGGAGACATTTGAGTGTAATTTTTGTATAACTAATGTTGTTGATAAACCCACACGTAATGGCGCCACGCTTGATTTGATTTTTGTCCCAGACAACTATGTTTCTCATTATTTTCCATGTAAAACTTTGCCACCACTGGCATCTAGTGATCATGATATTGTTTTCATCAAGCCAAAGCAAGAAATACTGTTGGAGGAAGAATTTGTAAAAGTAATTGATTTTCGTCAATCACATGTTGATGTTGTGGCCAGTTTTCTGGATGATGTTAATTGGACATATTTATATGAAAGCAGTGATATCAATGAATTTTGTAAAGTTTTTTATGAAAAATTGAGAATAAGCATTGAATTGTTTCCATTCATGAAAACCTGGCTAAGCCCCTCACGATGCTTTTTAATTTGTGCATGGAAATCGCAGATTTGCCTCAGGAGTGGAAGGACGCTGATGTCATCCCGCTTCCTAAAACATCACCACCACGCATCACCGATATTCGTCCAATTTCTCTCCTGCCAATGCCGGAAAGAATTTTTGAGAAATGTCTACTAAAGAGATTCAGAACAGACTTCTTATCGCGCTATGACAACAGTCAGTTTGGTTATAGACCCAAGAGCTCAACGACAGCAGCCTTAATTGAAATCGAGGACTACATATCAAGCACCCTACAGAATCGTGCGATATGAAGCTTGTCAAAGGTCCGCGTTGATCTCATGAAGGTATTTGATAAAATTTCCACGAAATGCATATCAAAAGAGACCGCGACAATTTCAGTAGTTTCCTGATAACCTTCGTACAGAACTATATCACATCACGCCGAATGAGGGTAAAATGGAAACAGATCTCTTCTTCTTTTGGCCAGGTTCACAGTGGGATCCCAACAGGGATCATCATTTGGCCCACTTATTTTTAACTACTTCATGTCTGATTCTCGTATCTCTCCAAAAACAACTTGCTACTGTTAAATATGCCGCTGACTATTCCTTAATTGGCCAGCATAAAAAATGTCATCAATCGTCTGACCTCTACTCTGGTTATAATGAAATCACCGTTGGAACCGACGAAATAGTTGGCAATTCAGGTTCAAAAATGTCAATAACCTTTTAAATACATCAACAAAGCTTCAAGGAGATCGACACCAATTCCGAACATACACTGGAAAGTAAAGTGACTATTCTTGGTGTAACTTTTGACAAGAGGCTGAGGATGGACCATCATTGAACCGCAATTTGTAAGCGTGCTTTCTTCACGCCTTTTTGTAATTAACGTTTCAACACGTTGCCTACCTGCCAAAAGAAGCAGCTCATTATTGTATATAATTGATTGTTAAAGAAGTATTAATGGAAATAATGCTGCACCTCTATTTGTAGACTGAAAACAAGATGTCGGAGGAAAACATTGACGGGTTCAAGGAGAGCACATCGCATTAGTGTGTGGAGCCGAGTGTCAGTGGTTCGAACTGTTCCCCTCGCATATCGGCGATGATCTTCGGATTTAAAATTGTTCCTAAGTGTTGTCCTCTGATATTGAACATCCCCCTCCACCATTTGTACCTTTGCCTAAGATGACTTTCTCAAACAAGTTTCGCTTACCCATCATTTCATCAACTCTGAGGACGAAAATTTCTTTGTCTGCAGTCTATAACTACCTTCAATACGGATTACTCTGTGACAGTGACAGCATCAACATTAATCTGGTTATTTATTTAACACGATACTTTGTTATGACTTTTATGATATCTAACTTGTAACGATTGGCTTGTATCCACGCCTCACGATTCCCTTATTGAGGCGGTTTTCTTTCGCAATAAACGACTTTATTATTATTTTTATTTTAAAATTATATTGATGCATTAGAAATATCTGTTTGAAGCAACATTAAAGATAGTGGCGGTAATAATCAACAGTGAAATATTAGCATGAATAGCATGAATCGGTTTAATATCTTGAGGTCAGTTATTGATCGTTTAAGTCCAACACGCCTCGTTGTTGGAAATGAAGACATTGTAGAAATATTATCATAAGAATATCATACAGCAAGCACATTCACCCTACAAGCAACTGCATTGATATTCATTCGGCAGCATAGAAAAAAACAATACCATAGAAAGTCCTAGAAGGAAATTGCATGAAAATTATGTCACACTCCGGGGACCTAAGTTTGGGCAAATTTGCATATTTTACGAGCTGGTTTCCAGAGCATCACATTGTCCCAGTTTGAAATCAGGCCAAGACATTTTAGAGCAATTTATCTTTCTTTAAAGGGCCCCTTCATTCAAAATCTATGCCTCATTCCCGAATATCAGCTGCAAAATACATCAAACTGTATCACATAGTCATTCATAATACAATTGAAGAGTTCCAGCGACATTCTATATATCTGAAAATGATTTTTAGGTCAAGAATCTTTCAGCTGTGATTTATTCCAGAAAAGCGCCAGGTTTCTTAACCGCTTGACGGAGAAATTTATCCAATAATTAAAATTTTATATCTGTGAAATTCTTGAATGTTCTTACAACCAGTACAATGGACCACTTTCAATTTGACTCTGAACCCAAATTTTTAATTCGCATTCCGTGTTTGCTGTTTGCTGTTTGCTGCAATTTTTGCTGTCAACACTTACAACCAACTTGGCAAATAGTTTGACTATGATATAAAAGTTTATAGATTGAAACTGATCTACAAACCAAGATTTTTATCCCATGATTGTTACGTAGTCAGCTAGTACTTGAAACATCCTGGTCTGGAAACTGTATGCACGGGCCATTGTTGAGAGCAGAAACTTTCGTGTCTCGTGATATTGAACATCGTAGTCCGTTATTGATGAATTCAGCTGTTTTAGAAGTCTCACACAATCAACCCTCAGCTGATTTTCCATGTCATGGAGGTCACGATGAGATCTGTGGTGGACTCATCTCAATCAGCTGACGGGGTGTCTCGTGACATTAAAATGCTATTCAAGGCAAGAGCGATGACATCCTCCATTCAAACAGCACCAATTCATTACAAAATTGCACCGATCATGAAATTGTAGGTTGTAGAACGAGTGATTAATCGAAAGCCGCAGGCCGCGATCAATCAGAGTTCTGTAACATAATTGTTGTACACTGTTATCGCCGCCGGCTTGCAAGTGATTTATTAAAAACTGCGGTAATTTGTTCATGTTTTAACAATAAAGAGCAGTTTTCCAAGTCCTGCAATTGAATAGCACCGACATGCATGTAGGCGAATAGATATTGACTGTTAAAAAAGAGATTGTGGTGTCAAGTAATCACAGGCGTCTCATTAAACCACTCTTTTGAATAACTACGATCCAGTGTGATATTTAAGAATATTTCCACGTTTTTAGCTTAAAATTGACAGTTTTTCGACAAAGAGTGGTCTGCTGTTGAGTAAAATTGGCTCTTATTGTTTCTGATTTAGCAACCGTTGATTATCTTAATGTAATATAAAATTGCTGAAGTAGACATGGATATTTGACATAACTGTTCAATGGATCGTTTAGATATAAATAGCAATAAGAAAAATTAGTGAAACGGCCAGAAATCGAGGTTACTCAGATATTCTATGCATAGCTAAGGTGCTCTGGTAGTGTTGGAAGTAACACAACTTTGACCGGCATAGTACTGTAAACCACATGTTTGACATTGCATCAAGTCCTATCATTTTACAATAGAAGAATCTCATGTGGTCATAAAAAGAAAAATAATGGTTTGCAAGTAATTTGCTGTCACCAGAACTTGCTGATAGTGTATCTGCAAGCAATTTTGCAGATCGAGTTTTTTTTTTATTGGGAAGAAGTGAAAACGACACTAATAAACATACATATGCACAAAGTCAGTGTACAACAATTTTCAATAAATTCGGTTCCTTGAACCACGCAGGCAAACGCATGCATTATGAGAATTACGAGCAAGGACTGATATCGCATAGAGGAATCTGCAAGAGCTTGATCTTATGTGGCGAACTCACCTCCTGTCTGAATTGACTTGATAAGGAACTTGAAAAGTTCTTGAAGAATTCGCTCTTCTCGGACTCAACAGGGATTAACTATGGAGGCTGATTTCATGTCCCGTGGTGAGATCCGACGGACTGCAGGTCCTCAGTCTAGTCCTCTTCATCAAAGTCATAGCTTTGGCGAATCAAGGTGAAATCAACATATCACTAATCATACTCATAATCCGCCTTGATCAAATTCTCAATAGGAAAATAAAAGGTTCCGGTCATCGTCTTTGTCAGAGAAATTTTAAAACTAAGACGAAATTTCAATTGCTTCAATGCAAGATTTGAGAATCCTTTGTAGAGCTGACGACGCTATCTCAAGATAATAATAATAATAAGCAAGTTATTCTTCAAAAATTGGACATTCATAACAATTTTACAGAAAACGCGCCATCCATGTCCCCCCGGGAGGGCGCTTACTGGATTGCGTAATGAAATAAGTAACAATTATTCAAGTATGAAAGAAAAATTTTTCTGATTTCACTAATTGCTTTAAAAACGCTGAAAAGATGGTGCACAAACACATTTAAGCAGGTAATTAACGTTTCAAAAAGGAAAAATACGATGGAAAAAATGAAAACAACGATAGGAAACAGATTGTAGTCAAGTTTTATATTTCTTCAATTAGAATTTAGTGAAAGAAAAGACTTTCAATTTCCGAGAGCAAAAACACTCTATTCCGTGAACTGCTTATTGTTTCTATCAGCAACAACGTGTCACTATATCCTTTTCAATACGCATCTGGAAACTTCATGGATTCCCATGAGAATGTATTACTTTAGCCTTCAAGAATTAGGAGGTGTACTAAATATCTTCAGATTTTATCAAATTTCAAGAAGGTTTACTTAGCGTGCATACCTTTCTTGACCACGAAAATGGTAAATACACTTTATGTTTGTCGTCCACCAGGTTATTCTTTTATTCGCTTGATCACGACTCGATCCGATTCTAAAGTTGCCGATTATGCGTTGCATTGAGATCGTGATCACTGATGTGTCAGCCATCAGGGAACTTCGAATGGGATAGCGAATATAGTCCATCCTTCGCTATCGAATCCCTTCAAGAGTGTTCTGGTCGCCACGATTCCTCCAGATACTTGGAATTCACATAATCGCGCACAAGTTTGGGGTCGAAAACCGCCGTCAGATTCAATTAGTTCAAAGGATAGTACGACATTTGATTATAGTTTCACAAACTTGACATCCTCTGTGTCACTTTGGCCTGAATCCAATTGTAAAGTTATTGAAAACATCGATCTCGCACAGATTGGCGTGGTTTTATCACTGATCAATCAGACATCGAATCAGAGACGAAGGGTGTCTCGGCGAAAATTTTTTGGTTTTCAATTTCTTGGGTGGTAGTGTTCGAAAATAGGAATAAAAATAAAGGTATATGGACGCTCTTACGATCGTGAAAATTAAATGATATAGCAGAATGATTAAAACAACCAGGAACAGCAATATAGAATAACTACGAAATTTTACTAATCGCAGTAAGACATCTCTATAACCACTAACAAAAGTCTGAAACCACGCTCATTCACCAGATGGAGGGGTTTCAAAGTTGGGTAGGACGCATAAAGATTAAAACGTAACAAATTTAAAAAAAAACAGTAAGACGCAGAAAGATTCTGTGACACGGGAACAAAATATCAACCTATCTAAAATATACAAAAAATAGGATTTTACGGAATACTAACAAACAGATCTGTCCAGAAAAAGGGAAGGAAAGAAAATTAGCACTAATACCGATACAGGTGATTTCTGCATGGATACAAATTGCTCCGTAGCCGCTCCCTTTACAACTGCAATTATGCTAGAAGTCAATTAAAATAATAATTAAACGGTCGTTCATGTTGAAGTTCCGATCTGATGATATAACAACTTGCATTGAAAAAATCATGGCCATATAAGAACAAACACAATCTACTATTTAAATAACACAGCTTTCTATAAGAAAAAACCCCAAAAAACCTCACGGGTTTCTAATATGGTGCTTTTTAAATATACCGACCCTGCTGGGGTTCTGACTGGTCATTATTCTGATTCAGACATCTTGTCGTCTATCAGAGTGGATAAAATCACGTGATGTGACGTATTCCTGAGGTCATTGAATGGTTTCCGACTTGTAAATGGATGAAATGGAGGTGATTGTGACAGCGGACTCTTGAAAATGTTTTTTAAATGAAACAAAATGCGGGCAATTTTTTTAATATTTTTAAAATTTATGAGTTTCGTCGCAATTTGAATACATGTATTTTTATTTTCACAAACCATTTTTAAATATTTTTGTGGATCTGAAATACACTTAGGCATGCTTCCATGATCCCAATTTTCAGATGTTGCAAACACAAATACTCCGATTTCAATCCTGGAAGGCCTTTTCCCCCCCCCCCCTCCCTGGGTTTATAGGTTAAAATATATTCCCTTTATTACAGCGGAAAGTTGAAAAGCAATGTATGTTACAAGAAAAATTAGGGCTCAGACGTTTCCGGATCCCGACCTCTTTATCACGAGAAGGTCATCAACTTGGAGGCGCCTTTTCAACCTACAACGGTAGTCTTTTCAACGGGAAGAGACCTCTAGCGTTGAAAAAGGGCTATCGATGTAGCTCCAAAGGTTTTCCGGATTGCAGTGGGTTGCAACATCAACAATTGGGCTCCCCGCATGGAAAGCATAGAAGAACAAACATCATTATTTCAAACATTAAGGCTCACTCAAATACTTTGCCTTTCGCTGACATCTTTGATTTAACCAATGTTTGAAAGCAAAATATAGAAGATTGCGGTACATCGGCAGTCATCCTCAAAGACTATGTTATATTATATATCAAAGACTATGCTTTTGGAAACAACTTATTTGTCTCAACGAAGATATCGGATATTTTAATACATGTAAGATAGGAGCAACCATGGATATTTTTGTACCTCATCACAGATATGTATAGATTCCCAAATTTTCTACGAGTTTTTGCAGTCTTTACATCTTCCACTGTCTTGGTCACCGTAGTCAAAGACTAGGTACATTTTCAATTATGGTTGCTCAAAAGTGGCCCGAGAACTCACTCTCCTCAACAGGCTGTCATCTATAAACTTTGCGTTGAATCACGAGCGTCGACGCTGAGCGACGTTTTTCGAGACATACAAAGCGATTATATTGACAATCGCCGGATACTTGTTCCAGAAAATCTCTCGAAAATATTAGTTTGCAATTGCTTTTAATCAACTAAATAGAAATTGATACTATATTTTTAATGTCCTATTGCTTACAATTTCTGGGTAAAGTGAAATATCGAATGTGTTTGAGAAGGATGAACCCTTCTGAGTCATTACTATAATTCACAGGACTTCCAAACATTCTAAACATTTTGACGAAATTTATGAAAAATATCCGAGAATTTGAAAATAAATCAATATTTAGATATTATTGATGTATTTTTCGAACCGACACGGCGCCACCCAGTAATCCCCAAATGTGTGAATCCAAGTGAATAATTCCTTCCCGCTATTCAAAGTCATATCGTACAAGGTAATGATTATCACACCTTAAATCCCAGTACTTTCGCTTAATTTTTCACTATAAGAAATAATTAGAAAAGCAGGACTGACTTGTGAAGGTTCAGGTAGAGGATTTTGCCTTGTACAAACAATTATCGGCCTGATTGACATGTACAGCTTCAACATATCAATGATCTTCAATAGGCTTTCCGCATTTAACAAGAATTATAAAAATTAGACACTTGACTCATTCAACACATTCTTTTCAACAGATACCACAATCAATGGATGGTTGTACGACTACAAGAATGTGGAGAGGGGAAAACCTTTGCCATCAACGGTGTTCTTGGAATTTCGGAACAATTGCCGTAAGTGATGAGAACTCTTTATACAACTTTCCTTTCATAAAAATACCGACAATTTTCCTGTTTGAACACATCGGCATACAAACATCCTCCGCGCGCAGAAAAGCATCTTCTTCTCTTTGCAGGGGATTGTTGGTGTCCAAGGATAAGACAAAACATCTTCAAGAAACCACTTATTGGCCGAGTTATAACAGTCCGTAAGTGACTCCAGCGGATTTTATTCCCACACCAGCTAATTCTCCGCAAAAATCGTCAATTTAAATGACGTATTGGATCGGCCAGTAATCGAAGATGCCAGGTTTCGAATCCTTTACTTCTTTTGGTCGTTCCTCAATGATGTCAAAGGATCATTTCAGCTTGGATTATGGTGATGCTGGAATTATAATACTAATCTTTTGACTTTCTGTTTATAGTTTCTATGTCCCTATTTATTTTTTTCTGCTTTATTTTTTAATTTTTTTTCTATATGCTTTAATAATCCTAAATTCTTTTCTATTTTTTAGTTTTTTTTTTTTGTTCTTGCATATTTCTTTTTTTTTTAATTTTTTTACTGTAAATTTCCTACCTGTTTGTTTTCAATACTTTTATATTTACTTTCCTTCCACAAAGATCCCATTTCTGCTTTGACGTTCTATCTAATGACATCGCACCCGTTGCAGATCCTTCCCCGAAATCGTCGATCGTGCAGGCATGCCCGCTATGGTAAAGAAAGTTTCGAGATTGGTTTTCAATACGAGAATACTCCCCCAGGCAAAATATTCCGCCGAGATCATCACAAAATTGTTGAATTTAAACAGTCAATGAATCCGAATAGAGAGGTAGAATCTGCTGTGTTTTTCAACCATTTTCAAGTAGTGATACGTTGAAGTAGAGCGGAGAATGAAACTTTGAAGTTGCGCTTTTACCGCCTAAAGAACGTCCAGAATTCCCAGAACTTAAACCAATTCTTTCCTGCCATAACATATATTGAGTATATTCGAAGAATGTCCTTCATTTTAAAAGATTATGCTCTTCGTCTGGCTTCCATGTGTGTTTGATGTGATGCGTTTCTCAACAGACTTTCCAGCTTTCCTCATAAAGTGATTTATCCCTTTTTGTCTTTGCAAGTGCATAAAAGTCGAATAGCACATATATGTATTATATGCTTTAAGTCAGTTATAAATTAAGAGCAATTGTGTAAAAATTGGTTGAGTTATTAAAAGTTGTTTTTGTAATTGCTTCAAATTACAGTGTAACATCCGATAAGCGGGACAAACGACGCTCAATCCGAGCTGTCCCGCGTATCCGAAGCACACGTATTATTAAACTTACTTTAAAAAGGGCACTGTGATTTAAATCCGTTATGTACTATTAATCATGCGTGTAATAAAGG